>JAIGNY010002542.1:0-127500 GCA_020152595.1 Chiridota heheva | reverse complement strand
TGTCATTGAAAATAGAGGGCACTCTTGTCAGTTTTTGAAATTGTGGAGGAAACGTGCCCTGCCCCATAATTCCTGCACACATGGTTTGAGCATAGGTGAGATTTTTTTGGGGTGGGGGAGGGGTCACTTCCCCACCCTAGCTTTTGTCGAATTGGGTATACTTTTGTATGGTGATGTGATGTATCTTAGCGTGATTTTGTGACCCCCCCCCCCTCTCAAACACACACTTTTGACTTTCCCCCACTTTCGGTAGGCAAATTCCACCTATGGGTTTGTGATTTGGGAGTTAGGACCAATGTTGAAAATTACCTATCGGGCAAATAAGTAAAAGGCTTCATTTAAAAATTTCTGCTTAAAATTATTGGGGCATGTGTCGGTGCTCCTGGTAAATGATATGCTTTTATTGTGTCAAATAGATACTAAATGTATGTAACAACCTCTATGTATTATGGAATATTTGTGAGTGAGTGGATTTCTATTTGTTTTCAAGCTTCAAGAATGGCCAAAAATCATTTCAAATAATTTTTTTAAAAGGGCGCTTCTTGACCGGCCCGCCCTCAAATTTCAAAAGGGCACCCCCCTGCCCTTGTCAACATAATTACAAAAGGACACCTTCTGCTCCTTACTCCAGGTCTAGGCGCAGTGCCTCCAACCTCCCCCGCCTTGCTTTCATGGTTCCGACATTACTGCAGAGAACAAAATCCCCACGGACCCTCAGAACTCTGGCCCCACTGCATATTGGAGCTATAATATCGTTTGAATATGTGAAAACTGTTTTTCAAGTGAGCCCAAAAAACTTAAGGCGTAACATGTCAAAAAGGATTTGGGGAAATGGGGTATGGAGGAGGTGAAGGGCAAGCTTAGTGGCTGAATCAGCAATATGATACAAATTATATAACAATGTTTGCTTTTGAGTGAATAAGTTGAAATCATAAACAGACATACTAACAGCAAAATACTGTTATATAAAATCAAGATGGATTTCACATCCTTGCAACAAGACATGGTTTTATCTATGGCATATTTTCCACATATTGCTTAGCTATTCTGAGCAAAAAATTATTTATCGAAATGAATGAATCATAATTACTCAATAATAACATCCCACAAATATACTTCCAAGTGGCAATCATTATAACCAAATATAACTAACAAGATTAAAACAAATTCTTTAAGTCCTCTTTCATATAAGATAGATATAATTGACCCCTGAACTAATCCTTTAAGATAGCGGAGATTTTATGCATCAGATGTTACAGGATTTAATCATCTGCACACAAACAAAAAACTTCTTGTGAGTTGCGTGTGAGTCCTTGGGAGCTGTGCCAGGTCATATGTGTGATTTGAAAGGTGTCTTTCATAGTGAGTTATTTACACTTTGGTAATTCTATATCCAGAGATACTGCGCTACATGGTTTAAATAGCCTATTCAGATTATTTTAGCTATTCTTGAGCTTTTAATAGTTTTAAACCCAAGCAATAGCGCAAACAAGCTATCAAATACAAGTGCTACAACCCAATTTAAATACACATTGGGAGAAATCCCAAACGGATTATGAAGTTCGATTAGCATATGTGCCAGACGGTATTTTAACGCTCCAGCCAATGAAAACATACTTTTCTTTCAATCGGAGATATTTGGTTCTATTTCCCAAGCCACTGTTATTATATATGTTAAATTCACTCTAATTTCGCTAAACAAAAACCAATTATTTGAAACATTTTTAGCGAAATTGGAATGCAAAATTCTTTAAAACTACGCACTTATACAAACTGTTGTTGCATCCATGGATCGATCTATTTAATGCAAACTGAACATGAAAACACAGAAGAATGTTGAACAAACGCTTAGGGTTAGATTAATGCTGCAAAAAGCCGAACATATTCGAACGAAAATCTTGATTTTGGGCTACCCTCGCTTAAGCTCAAAATCCCTTAAAAGGATGTTGAGCTAAAAATGTGGAAAGCAAAGAAAAATGTACGTTTTAGTTATTTGCTGCCAATTTTCTTTCTTGCCAAAATGAAATGAAAATCCGTTAAATTTCGCTAGAAAAAGATAATCTTTTTCAGACAAAACTCTCTTTTTCCTCTAATTTTTTTTTGAGCCTGTGTATAAGTTATGCTGATAGATGTATTAGATCTTCCGCACCCCCGCGCAATACAAACTATGCACGTCTGGCATAAACCCACGGTTCAGTTTCTGGTATATATTTTGTTTTGCAATAAAATGGTCAAAGCTGAAGCAAAATTTTAAAACACTGACCAATATTTGGGGTTTCTTTTATTAATTAAAACATAAGAATATGATATAACTAATTATTAGGACCTATGAATTTAAGGATGGCGTAGGAAAAAGGGCCAAAAAATGTTTTAAATTGAAGTCATCTGTGAACATTTTTATTGCCTGTTTTTCAACTGGGGGAACGGGGAATGCGGGGACATCAATTTTTTTTGAGGGAACGTTCCCCCGTGCCCTCCTTAGCAACGCCACTTGTAGTAGAACGGGGAAGGGGAGGAAGCCTGTATCCGAAAATAGGACAGTTTAGCTACCATGTATTCACTCAATGGAATGTTTGATCAATCTGGCTAAACAGATGGCTCCACGCGATTAAAAGTAAAGAGAAGTTTAAGAAGAGGGAGAAGCGAAGTAAATATTGTGGTAAAATGTTTTTTCCCTTGTTTCTTTCTTTCGCTGTTGGTACGTTTACATCATAGTATATGCAAAACTCCCTGTATCTGCGCAAGTGCATGCATGCTAACTTATATAAAAGTATGCATGCACTAGACCAGGGAGTTTGATGAGGCTATGACTGCATCCGGGGACTTTGGACTTATTGTTCCTACGCCCGGTAGTGACGTTAAATACAAATTTGAGGAAAATGTTATCGTTTATTTTACTGTTTTTTGACAGATGTAGATAGTTTTGTATTAAATGTGCCTGCCTATTTCTTATAGATTTTTATTTCTGAAGGATAGTAGTATTTGAAATCTGAATGATTCGATTATTATGGTGTATATTTTGCAAATCATGAAATTTCAAAAACTTTTGTCATTTTAAGCTGTAGCATTTTGAGAATAAAAAGAAATATGGCCGATCACATTCTACATTGCGCGTGAGACTAGAAAGGTGGACAAAATATTGGCCAAATAGTCACCAAATCTTAAGGTTTGATACAATATTATAGTTATGTTAGGGTGATTGCAGTCTTTGCTAGGAAAATGCAGAATAGTGGACACAAGAAAGTCGCTGGGTCTCGAAAAGAGGAGAAGGCAACCAGCACAACTGTCGGCGCCACAAGTGCACCGTCTGCATTACAAAAGGCAGGGCTTCTTGCCTTTCAAAATTTTCAACAAGACTTTGTCGCTGATTTGACTGCCAGCGATGAAGAAATTTCCGATGTAAGTGAGGGAAGAGTTATTGTACATTTGATGTGTCAAGAAATTCCTTTAACCAGGGCAAATCATAGACACATACATGATACAACTTCTTGAAAAATTGTCCCACTTACACTACTCACCAGGCCTAGCCTAACTTAGGCTGAGTATGTTTAACCCAGGCCCCTTTTAAACCACTGAACCATCGTGCACATGACGGACAGACAAAGTTCATGCAGTGGGAATGGATGTGGTAAATTTTGTACAGTGATGTAGCTAAGTGTAGAGCATTGAAGTGCAGATTAAAACTTGCGTTTTAGAATGTTATCGCCGGTAAAAGTCAATTAGTGTTGGGGAAAGAATTTTCCTAAGCTTTTCATCATATTCATAGAATCATTCTTGAACCTGAGGTTGGAATCCGGGTAGACTAGGCACTAACATTAGGCCTAAATAGTAATCGTTACCGATGATGATGCAATTAATTTCATGCTCTGCAACCAGCATAACTAGGGATAAAAACCTACAGTTGTGTACCTTGCAAGTTGTAACATTAAGTTAAATTTAACAAAGGAGTAATTACAGAATCCAATGTAATTTTGGAGCAAAACTTCTAACGTTAATTCTTTTAAATTTGTAGTGGAGAGGCCGTGGTTCCAGTTAATTCTATCTTTTGAACTACACAGTCAATGTTCGTGTATTTTTTTTAAGAACGACATATCATTGATGTTTTCAAAGTTTCTTAGTTGGAGTGGTAGTCATTGTTATATAAATTTTTTCTCCAAACTTTGGAGTCCTAACGTTAGTTGTAGGCTACTGACTCTTTGACTTTTGGCCTGTTTGGAGTCGTAGTTGTTATGCCTTTGATTAAAGAATGACACATCGATGTCGTTGCAGGTGTATATTTTCTCTTCCCAGTTTGGATTCATAGTCGGCTACGATTTTAGAGTTGTGCTGATACTTGTTCTTAAATTTAGCTTTGCGAAAAGGTAACATAGATTTTATTTGAGGTCACAAATTTTAAGTTTCTGAAATCTCTATTCAGAATTTGCAAGCCGAAATGTGGAGCATTGCAAAGGAGATTAGCTAACTTGGCTTTGTGTGCAATTGTGTGTTTGTCTACGGTCAAGAGTTTAAAGATTAAGCTCATTTTCAACTTATAATTACCAAGTCATTGATGTGAATTTACTGAATAGGCCTACTTCAGTACTTGTTTTAACAATTAGTTCACTGTTTATGAGGCTGGGCCATAGGCTATTTGAGTTTTTTATTTGATTTTTTGTCTAGATTTTGCAAAGGCTTTACTAAGTCTGTGCTGACCTGCGAAGTCCATGTGATATCATGCTGACATTGAGAATACATTAAATGATTGACATTTTAAAATTTGACTTATGATCTACTTTTAAAATAGGTGATCAATAAAGGTTTGTCAATTATTCAAACTATTTGACAAAAGCAGAAAATTCTTAAATCTGTTTTTCCAACAGAATCTTTTGGGTTCACTATTTCGTGCCCACATTGCACCTGCATGGCATTCTTAGTTGTCAAGGTCAAGGTCAAATTGTTGCAATCATACTCCTTATGTTTTTTTTTACATCAAATAGTCATAATCACTTTTAAATCTCCTCACTTTAAGATACAGTATTTGAGGTCCCCTAGACAGATGACACTCAAAGCTACTTCTCTTTTCTTTTTTGATCCAAATTTATTTCAATCTTTTCATAGTATATTCAATGAACACATTATGTATGTACAACTAGAACATCAATGATGTAGTAGCTGAACATATTTTTTGGGGTAGTTACAAACCTGAGATTTTTTGTTTTATTGGAAGATAGTTGATAAGAGTAGCGCTGGCCTGGGCTTGTTAGGAAAGAAATCTATGTTTGATGTTTATTGTTTTGGAAATGCAAGCGGGAGCTTTAATATCGATGTGATGCTAGAACACCAATAATGTAGTAGCTCAATATATGTTTTGGAGTGGGTTGTTGGTGGGGAGTTGAATTGGATAGGCTGGGGTTGTTAGAAAAGGAATACATGTTTGATTAGCAGTGGCGCAACAAATGGCTTGGAATGCCCGGAAGGGTGAAAAAACCTTACAGGCCCAGGACAAAATTGATTTGGGTCTAGCTCTGAACAATGACACTGCATTATCTTTGTTATGGGACCCAGAGCGCCATGGGTATCCGAAGGAGCTGGGCAAGGGGAGGGAGCAGAAAATCAAGGTCAAGGGCATTTGTTAAAATAATTGAGGGGCACTTTTCATTTAAAAAAAAGGGGGCACTCTTGTCAGTTTTTGAAATTGTGAAAGAAACGTCCCCTATGAATCCTACACATGGTTTGAGCATAGGCGGGATTTGGCAGAGGAAGGGAGCACTTCCCCACCCTAATTTTTTGTCCAAATGGGTACTTTTGTATGGTGATGTGAAGTATCTTAGCATGGTTTAGTGATTTCCCCCCCCTCCCCCTCTCTCCTAAATACACTTTAGTGACTTTCCTCCAAATTCTGCCTATGGGTTTGAGATTGGGGAGCTAGGACCAATGTTAATAATAACCTATTGGGCGAATACTGTAGGTAAAAGGCTTCTTTTGAGAATTGCTGCTTAGAAAATTATTGGGGGGCATGTTCCTTCCCACTATGGCCCTCGGTGTTGGTGCCCCTGGTAAATTATATGCTTTAATTGTGTCAAATAAATGCTAAATGTATGTAACAACCTCTATGTATTAAGTAGTATTTGTGAGTGAGTGGATTTCTATTTGTTTTCAAGCTTCAAGAATGGCTGAAAATAATTTCAAATAAATTTTAAAAGGGCGCCTCCTGGTCCGCCCTCAACTTTTTAAAAGGGCGCCTCCTGACCGGTTCGCCCTCCATTTTCAAAAGGGCACCTTCCCCCGTCCGCACATTTTCAAAAAGATACCTTCTGCCCCTTACTCTAGGTCTAGTCGCAGTGCCTCCGACCTCCCCCTCCTTGCTTCCGTGATTCTGACATCACTGCAGAGGCCAAAATCCCCACAGGCCCTCAGGACTCTAGGTGCCCCACTGCACATTGGAGCTTTAATATTGTTTGAATATGTGAATACTGTTTTTCAAGTAAGCCTAAAAAACTTAGCCTCAACAGTAATATGATACAGATTATATTAACAATGTTTGCTTTTGAGTGAAGTTGAAATCATAATGCAAACATACTAACAGAAAAATACTGTTGTATAAAATCAAGATGGATTTTACATCCTTGCAACAAGACATGATTTTGACTATGGTATATTTTCCTCATATTGCTAATATATTAGCCATTCTGAGCAAATTAATTATCGCAAGTAATAAATCGCAATTAATGAATCACAATTAATCAATAATAACATATCACAAATACACTTCCAAGTGGCAATCATCATAACAAAATATAACTAAAACGATTTCTATTTTTTTTTCCCAAAGTCCTCTTTCATATAAGATAGACTTACTTGACCCCTGAATTAATCCTTTAAGATAACCGTCATAGAAAACGGTGATTTTATGCACTAGTTATTACAGGATTTTATCATCTGCATGCAAACAAAAGCCTCTCTGTGAACAGGAAGTTGTGGCAGGCAGTGCATGTGATTTGAAAGGTGTTTTTATCAGTGAGGTATTTATACTTTGGTGATTTTATAGTCAGACATACTCAATTGCCTATTCTGGCTATTTGAGCCATTCTTGAGCTGTTATTAGTTTTTAATCCAACTTATAGTCTAAACCAGCTATCAAATACAAGAGCTATACCCCAGTTTGACTACACATTAGGAGAAATCCCCAAACGGGATATGAAGCTCGATTAGCATATGTGGCAGATGGTATTTTAACGCTCCAGCCAATAAACATAATTAGAGATATTCGGTGCTATTTCCCAAGCCAATGTTATTATATATGCTAAATTTATTTGAATTGTGTTAAGCGAAATTCAAATGAAAATCAGGATGTTGGGCTAACCTCGAATAAGCTCAAAATCCCTGGAAGGGATGTTGAGCTAAAAATGAGCATAATACAAAAAATAAAATAATACATAGTGCTTTAAATTGTTTTGGATAGCTCCTCTTGGCAAAAATTTCACACCATCCAAAACAATATAAAGTACTGTATATTTTCCAATTAAAACATTATTTCTGTCCAAAATAATTAATATGGGAGCAGCCATTTTGTTCTTATGGCACTATAAAAATGACATTGTCAACACTAAAAAATACATTTATTTCTCTTACATTAAAAGTAATTTGTCAAATGTTGAACAATGTTTTATTCATTTGAATTTAATGATATGGAATTTATTATTATCATTATCTGTTAAAGTTTTACAGTACTTTCCCAAAAATATTTTACAAGGTTTGCTAACCTCTTCTTTATCTGGTAGACTTTACAAAGAATACAAAGATTGAAAAGCCACACAAAACTAACTGTAAATAAGTGAGATTTAAAAAGAATTTTCCTTTTCAAACATCGTTTTTGGAAATCGTAATCTTCTCTCTCTTCTCTTTGCCATTCCATTCATGATTGTTCAGGTGGAATCATTGGGTTCTGATCAAGTTGATGCCGAGTTTGTCGAGACGGCCTCCAAAGTATTGTTTGGAGAGACGGAGGGTCACCCAGATCTGAGAGCTGTTGATCCACAGACATTAGAAGCTCTACTAGAAGCAGCAGGTACAGTACAGTAATCAAAACTTTCCTGAACCATTGTTGGTACGCAGGTGGCCGGTAAACCCCTAGCTTGGTCCAGAAAGGGACAGGGTGTCACTGAGAAAACGGGGCATTTATAAGAATCGAGGGCACTTTGAGGGCACCTGAAATGTTAATAAGGGAATAATCAATACAAGTAATAGTGTCTGTGATTAATAATATATTGGGGAACTGTTATCTGTAATCAATGTGAAAAGAATGCAACATAGTTCTCAAAAGTAGCTTAAGGGGAACAAAAGGTAAAATGCTTAGTAAAAAAGGGGCAGTGTGAAGCACCCCTCTAAAAAGCTAAGCCTGCAGGGGATTTGATTCCCACTCTGGTGCCGTGTTGTGTTTTTAAGTATGTTTCATAATTTTGGATTGCTACAGCCCACTCATTCGAACCCCTAGCTTGATACAGAAAGGGTCAGAATGTCACTGACCAAAAGGGGCATTTATAAGGTATTGAGGACAGTTTGTGGGCAGATTGGAGAGCACTTGAAATGCAAATAAGAGAGTAATCAATACAACAAGTGGTGTCCCTACATCTTTTCATATTAGGGAACTGTAATCAGCATGAAAAGAAGGCAAAATAAATGGTTAAGTATATTTTTGTGAACAAATGTAGAGTGCGAAGTGAAAAGATGGCAGGGTAGAAGTAATGACGCCAGGGTTGAGAACCCCTCTGAAAAAGCAAAACCAGGGGCCTGTCATTTGTGAAATAAGTATCATCTTGCAAGGGATTCAACCTGTGATTGTCTGTCATTCCATGTAGTGTACCTTTGCATCAAGAAAATCTGCATATGCCCTAGAGCTGTGACCGTTTAGCGTGTACACGCTACATGCTCGCAAATCGTGGTAAACGTTTACTAAATACTTCATTGCGAGTAATCGTTTTTCAGTCAGTCTTGCCGTTAAAAATCAATATGATTAAAATCACACACACATTCGGCTGACAAAATTCCAATCAATGACTTTTTACAAACTGTAAACCCGATTAGCATAATCTTTTTTAAATGTGCGAATCACAAATGCGCAGTAATCACCAATGAATGGGGATATTATGCACTTTGATTTCGCCGAAATTTGAGTAGGCTAACTTGTAAAATGCACCCCGAATGTGCAGCAGTAAATAGTGAAACTAACAATAGGCCTAACGTTAGGCCATAATTAATAAGGCTTTAAATCCCACTCAATCAAGGTCTGTTTTACAAGCTGTTAAATCGACCAAAAAACACAGTCAAAATACTTGAATCGTGACAATCTGTACATTTACATGTAAATATTACCTGATAAGTCAAATGAATTTTGCAAGAAAGAAAATAATTTGCAAAATAAACATACAAAAAAAGAAGGTTTTAACAGAGCTGAAATTCTGTGTGCTTCGCAAGCATGGCGTCCATGCTTGCGGTGGTGTAGTTTTGAAATTAAGATTTTCATGAATCACAGTGGGACCCCTAGCGAGTTACGTCAAAAAAGTTACGCGATGTTGAGATTTAAATGATATTAAAATAAAGTGTTCTGTTCTTTTTAAAGTGAATTTCCATGTATATTTATCATGAAAATGATGATTTGTAACTGTAGGAATAAATTTTTCACGATTTGGAAAGCAAAATTCCAGAGTCTATTTGGGGAATGGAGTCAATACTTTTGCCATACTGGTTGCACAATTTTTTTTACTTAGCATTAAAAATTTGGAGCAGGTTTGGTGTACTTGGGAAAATTACAGTTTTAATCGCATGTAAACGATACGCGCTTGCTTTATTTTTGCTTATTTTAAATGCACACATTTACTAAAATCCCTAAACATTCATAGCTCTACAACCAAGTCTATCTTATATGAAAGGACTTGAATAGAAACAAAATATTGAAGAAAGCATTTAAAAATCCTATTCTGTTATGGAGATACAGTATCGAAGTTTAAAGTTTGGTATCATTTGTGTAGAAACAACTGAAACCAGACTAGTTGTGATGTCATAGCCTCAAATTCCTCATAAGTCATTATGTATTCTATCATATTTTGTCCTGTGGGTTTTGTGGCTTAAAACCATGGGATATGTCATAAAAGTAGTAAAACTCAATCTGAAAGGGTATTTAACATATACCACCTGAAGAGAGTTTGAGGAAGAATAATTTAAGTAGTGAAAAAAATTAAAACAGCTTTCTTTAAAATACATGAACAGTTGTTAAGAATGTACCAGTACTTTACGATGCCGGTATGGTACGATACCACTAAATGAAAAATTCCGAAGTATATCTGAGTACTGTCAGTATTGGTCGGTGTCAGTATTGGTCGGTACGTGCAATAATAAGTTATAAAAGATACTTTAAATCACTTAAATATCAGAATTTTTTTTTATTTTTTAGAAATGTATGTATGTATTTAAACATGGTACATCACCTAAAAATTTCATAACATAATATTTATTAGAAGACATGGTTGCAAAACTTGCGAAGTTTGTAAATATTCCCGCTATTTCTTGACCTTTCAATAACAGCTGGCCTAGTTATGGTGCATTACTAATTTCGCGAATATGCAATATACATGTAGTACAGTAATGTTAGTACAGAGTGGGAAAGTACTGATTATTACTTTTGTGCAAACTTTCTAGGCCCAACTGTCATGAAATATGCCTGTATTTTTAGTACTATCGTAACAAAAAAAATTCAAAAGAATATATTTAAATTCTTTTGAAAAGACATGTTTGCATTCACTTTTGTCTGAGAATCGCTTCAGTCAATAAATCAATAAATTTTGCAAATTCAAAATAGTGTTGAAGATTTTGTGTAATTTTTCCTTTCGACATGAAAGGGCAGGTTAAAAGAAAGAAAATAATCCCCTTGCCCATCATGTCACATTTACCTAAAAAATTATTCTGCAAGTCACATAATAAAAAATTCTCCTCACAATCAGTAACTATTTATTTCCAAACGAAACTTGAACAAAGAACTGGAATATGTCAAGATTGTTTCAATCTGAAAAAAAAAAGCCAAATCAGTTTGAAAAAAAAAAAGCCAAATTAAACTACAGTATCAAAGCCAAACTGTAATCAACTTGAATTCCATTATACCAACTAATATGCCAATTAATATACCAACCCTGGCTCATAGGCCAGTATTGCGCAACGTGAAATAATACCAAGCAACGTTAACTTGTACATAAGCTTGCACCGTCTACCAGTTTTGTAACTAAAACCAGTTTCGTGAAACCGTGGTTTCAGTCTGATTCATATTTGATCAGATACCGAAAAACCGGAAGTACTTTCGTTAAGACAGTACTGGTTAACGGTTCTTCTTGTGTAAAAGGTAACAAATTACCACTGTGTGCTTGGTATATTCGCTGTAGTATCACAATAACATCCTAGACACATAATAATACACTGATAATATTATAATGATCACGGGGGAAAATAATTTCCCATGTTTATAGAGTAATGGCGGGATGTATCAGGGAGAGAAATATTAATTAGTACCTTCTCTTTCAGGATTGACAAAAACAGTTGAAAAACTGTATCTTTCCCATTTAAAAAAAAAAAGAAACAATTAGTGAATGAATGTCAAAAAATCATGTTTTTTATCTTTTCTTAATATTTCATTTAAAAACAACTTATTCTAACAAAATTTAACCAAATAACAGTATTTGGCAAGCACACAAGTTAGTTATCACTTGGTCATTCATGAATTAACTTTGAACTCACGATGTATACACTAGTTCTTCTAACACTAGGCTAGGTCCTAGGCCCAAGTTCAATGATTTACATGGCATGGAATACCTTTCAAAATACATATAAAATACCTCCTAATGATTGTGTGTGTTACGTTTTGACTTGGGGACAACACCTGCAAATTAGAGAAAAACAAAGCAAGAGATCCTTCTCGAAAAAAGAAAGAAATTCAAGACAGCTGGAAGTTCTCTATGAAACGTAACTTCTGTATGATGAATAGTCAATAATTTGATTACATGTGTTTGGGATTGTTAGCAGCTTTGGGAATAATTACAGAGGGTTTTATCGGTGTTGTTTTGATTAATGGATTAGCTACTAGCCTCTTGCGAGATAAATATGTCATTTACATGATTTAGGTACTGGAAACGCATGATTTGGGTTAACAGTATTTATATTTTATAGTTGCCACCGGTACTTTCCGGCAGTACCGTTAGTAGTAACAAACTTCCAGTATTCGGTACCGATACTTATGTGTGTACTGGTATACCGCCAAAAACTACTGTATTTATCTTATATATACCGTATTCAACCTAAAAGGGCCCAGGGCACTTACAAAAATAGAATTGTGCTACTTTTTTAGGTCCGAAGTTTCTTCCTAATAAATGCCCATGTTCCGTGGCCGCGTACAGTGTGCTATTGGAACTGCATTGTGTGTAATGGTTCTATACTAGCCCCACAATAACCACCACAAAAACATTGTGAGCGTCAGATGCAATATGAGCAAATTATGTAACAAAACTTATCGATCAAATAAATCATGTTACATGTCAAAAATTGTTAAGGGACGCTTATTAGTGCAGTGGCGTTTAATATGTTGAATAAGATTAACTACAAAATGATCAAACTTGTGAGGGCAGTTGCACAGCAAATGTGACACAGTGACGAATGTTTTCAGTAATTTTTTTAGAATCAGACTGTATACAGACAATTTTTGACTTGATGTTTACACACCAGAAAGTGTGTACTGTCGAGGATATACATGTAGGATGATCATGAAACATTTTCTAGAAATGCAATTTGTGCACGCCGTAAAAAAAATCACTTTGGTGGGGGCGATTTTCTGTAATGGGAAGATTATTGCTAAATTTTCTTCATATGATAGGTTATGTGATAATGCCTCAGCAAGGAAGCAATGGTTAAAAATGTTTTTTGTCAATTTATTATCTTCAATTTTGATTAAATGATTGCTCCCTGTGCCATGTTTGATGCGCAATGGCTTTTACTCTGGCGCTAAGCAGATCTTAAATTATTAAGCTCTGAACATGCAAAATATTTATTGCAGTATCCCTAGTCTCGGAGTTGAAATTAAATATAAGATTTCCCAATGTTCTAAATAAAGGTGTCAAAAATCTTCACAAAAATGGCTGCAAAAGTAATATTAACGTAGTTGATACATCTGTTTAAACTTCCCTCTTTTGCAATTTAATGTACTTTTCATCACACAATTACAAGGGGGACGTTTTATTTATGTTATATTTACCACATACTGTTGTTTACTCAAGAAATCTAATCAAAAACATGTTTTTTTTTCCGCGAATTTCTGATTTTCCCACGGCTATAACCGCTCAATCGTAGATTTTTTTCAGCTCCGCCTAGTCTATACTGTCCTGGCAAAGTTTCTTGGGTCCACACTGAAAACAAGTCAAATGTGACTTCCGTGTGCTGTCCCTGACAATTGCCGAAAGTGTAAAACTAAAACTATTCCATATTGTACAGAGTTAATTCATATTGAAACTATGTACAGACATTGACAACTGAAGAAGTCTAGCACTCCTTATCTCTCAGTTCACCAAAGGCCGCCCAAAAGATCCATGGCTGTGTTATGACACAAGTGATTGATTTGATCATCCTGGTTTGATTTAAATTGATTGATCATCTGATATGTTTAGGATTTCACAGGTTGGAATATTCTTGGTATTCTTAACACTCATATTAAAAAGGGAGGTCAACATTTATGACTGGTCAGTACTAGGGTAAAGCAGAGATTGATTGTGGCCATTCTCAAGATTGTATAAAAAACATTTTTTGATGGCTAATGGCTGACCTTAGTTATTTGTAAACTTTGGGATGTTGTAAGATGGAGACTGGGTCAGTGACATTAATTTCCTGAGAAATACATAAACACTGAAAGGTCACTTTTTAACACCTTTGGTGAAGTCTTTGAAATGCAATAACAACTAAATGGAATAAGATATAGAAATGGGGGTGTTCACCCTTTGGATTCTGTAATAGTTCTCTATCATTTAACCCTTACTCTACGAGGACTTTAAAAATGTGACCCCAATTTTTGTAACTTTTTTTTTATTAAAGCATTTTTGACAACATTCCTTTCATTTTCTTTCATAACAAGTTTGGTTGGAATGGAAGCTAAGACATTTTTTTTTTTTGAGTACTGAAAGCCAAATTACTTACCTCCTTTTTTTCTCTTTTTGTTTTTCCTCCCTTTCTCCCATACAAACCTTCCATCTCCTCACTATCCTAACTTTTACACAATTATTTATTAACACCCTTATTTTGGCACATTTGACTCTTGATTTCGCGGTGCCGTTAAACATCAACAAACCAAACCAAACCAACCAAATTAAGAAATATTGGACATTAATATGCAATTTAAGCAATTTTTGGCTAAATTTGGTCAACAAATGGTCAATCTATACACAAACATTACTTCTTGTCAATATTGAAAACAGACTTGTTTTACCTATTTAGATTCTTTATAAAAAAAATTTCCTTTCCAATTTTGTTAATCTAGAATTTTTAGAAAGAAAGGAAAAATGAAAAAAACACAAAAAATGATTTTAGTTAAATGACTAATAACACAGTAGTCTCGGTGAGACTCGAACCTGGTGCGCTCGCGTGCTGGTCACATTCATATCCACAACACTACGTAGTTAAATGAAAATGCTAGAAATTAAATTATTATAGGGGTTCCAAATAAAGGCGGTATGCCTTTATTTATGTATCAAATAACCGGAAATTCACTTTTGAATGGCGGTTCAACGAAGCATGTGCGATGTACGGTATTGGTACCTGATTTTTTGAAGAGAAAAAAATGGTTAAAAATGGAAGAAATTTTGAAGAAATTTCTCTAGAACAAAAGATTGCAGATAGGGATTATAAAATTAGATTAGAAATCAATAATATCATGTCTTAGGATTTGCGTGTTTGTTTTGAAGAAAAATGTGATCTTAAAGTTATTGTAAGATTTAAAAAAAAAAAAACATTTTTGTCAATTTTTAGCAATTTTGAGTTTTACCCTTTTCAAGCTACTTTTTCTCAAAATTCTGTAATATGACCCCTATAAAAAGTTACATTTTGTGAAAGAAATATCTGAGTACTTTAAAATAACACCAAGATTACTCGTATAGGACTTTGGTAAAGTCCCGACTTCATTTTTAGAAAAAGGTGGTGTGAAAACTGCGATAATATCGCGTTAAAGGATTAGTCCAGTGGTGAAGTAAGTTTATTTTATATGAAAGAAGACTTTAAAAGACACAAAATGGTAAAGAAACCATTCAAAAATCTTATTACATTAAAGAGATATTTAATTTTTTAAAGTTCTGTATCATTTGTATAGAAACGACTGAAATCAGACTAGTTGTGATGTCACACCCTCAGATTCCTCAAATTCTTGATGTATTCTAGCATACTATTTCCTGTAATTTTGTAGCTTTAAAACTACTAGATATGCCAGGAGGGTAGTAAAATAGAATCTAATTATGATAATTATAATTTACTACCTGGAGAAAAAAAAAGTTTGATGAAAAATAATTTTAAGAGTAAAAAAATAACTATATACCTTGCTAAATCAGTTATATTTAAAATACATTAATAATTTATTAAGAATGTGAGGATGAAGATGCCAACTTTCCATAGTAGACTTAGTAGATCAGTCATTTCTACACAGATAAGACATGTCCTGAACAGAATAAGATTTTTGAATGCTTTCCTTACCATTTTGTTTCTTTTGGAGTCCTCTCTCATCTCATATAAGATGGACTTGCTTGACCATTGAACTAATTTTTCATCACATAAATGAAAATTCACAATAATATTCTTTTAACACCATTTTGTGCCTTTCATTGTTTTACTGCTCTGAAATCTTTGGTTCAAGATTTACAAGTTGTAACTTTGAAAATGAGAAATTATTACAGTGTTTGGTATTGACATTAATGTAAAGAGTGGTTTTACATTTTCTTCCTGTTTTGAGATAAGTTTTTTGAAGGAAACATGGAAAGAAATGTGGTTGAAAAGATAACAAAATGCCAAATGGGCAGAAAAGACAAAAACAAAAAAAATAATAACTTGTATGATTCTTTGTTGTTGCAAGGTTTCATGTTGTAATGGTTGTTTCTTTTGTTGGTAGATTGAGTTGTTAGAAGATTTTCTTAAAGGACTATAGACATCTAGCAGATTTAAAATATGTGAAAGAGCATGGAATTCTGAGTACTGTAAGACAGTCTTTACAATTTGTAAAAATCTTATTTAATTTTCAAGTAATGACTAAACAAAGTTTAAAGATTTGTTAATTTGTGCAGAATTTGTGACAAACAGTAATGTAGTAAGATAAACACATCTCAAAATGTTTATGTAATTCTTTAAATTCTGTTCTTCAAATTCAGCTACTTGTGAATTTGGGCTGATTTCAGAATCTCTGTTCTAGCTAGATACATGATGATTCGGGGTATGACCAAGTTCTGAAAACATTTGCCTGAAGTCCAATGCTATATTTGAAACATTGACAGAGGAATAAAAAAAAAGGTTTTACAAAAGGTAATGGAAGGAGAAACCCCTTTGATGTCACAAATTATAGCACAATAACAGCTACAAATTAAAAGTGCTGTAAATTGGTCAATTTTTTACTAATTTTGTGCTGTTTTAATGGTTTAAATCATATTTTAAACCAATTAAGCCCATGTTGCCTGTAGCTGTCCATTGTCCTTGCTCATTTGTCCCTTGTTTTTTTGAGATCAAGATTCTGTGCAAAGTGTTTGTCCCCCTGTTCATATATTCTTGGCAATTTGAGTTAGAAATTGGATCTACCTAATTTAGGGGCATTGAAATCACCCTCAATATAATGAGGTATTAAATTCATACTGGAGCCATGAAGGCCGGTGTTTATCCCTTATTCCTTGGCATAAGCAGATGAAAGTGCATGATTTGCCATTGACGGACGCCAGTCCATCTTATGTTGACTCACCAGCAGTGCTAATACTTATTAACATCTTAGTGTACTGGAGCAAGTAGAGGAAAGTGTCTGGATCAAGAACATTATAGAGGGATTTCATCACGAGACTCTAACTCAACTGGACCCCATTTTCCAGGGTAGCGGCATTGTTGTGTATCATGCGTCTTTACACAGTTTCAGTCACATCACATGTACAACAAACACACTACATGCTAACCTACCAGTACCAGTTCAGCGAATTTTACTGATTGCAGTTTTTTTCTCGATTCTGATTTTTCTTAAGTAAGTTATATTTCCACCGGGTATTCAAAGAGTAACTTTAACGTTGATGCCATCTGATTGTTCGTTAAACTCAGACAAAGCCTACATACTTGATATAAAGTGCTCGCTGCAATTTTAGTGTGACAGCCCTACTGTAGGTTAAAAGCCATTGTGTTGTACAGCAGAAACCCACTTGGAACGATCAGGATCGATAAAAACCAAGAAAATGTATTTTTATTCCCCACACATATATATATATATATATATATTAGTGCAACCAATGGCACAGCAAGATTCCAGCATCATTATCTTAAAAAATAATCTTATATAACAACATGCAAATGTTCTAATTAAGTGTACAAAAGACGACTGGTTTTGACCGACAAAATGGCGATGTAAACATGACCCAGTGACATCAGCCTTATTGCTCGTGATGCGAGTTGAACCCAGTAATTTTCATATATGAGTATGACTACTGAGCCACTGCTTGCTTCTTCTTTAATTATGATTTGAACATCAACAGGCTGATAACTCGGCCTACTGGTGAATGTCTTTGTGACTTAATTACTAAAACATAAATGAGAAGTGATGACTCGGCCTACTTGGTGAATGTCTTGTGACCTAATTACTATAAACATAAATGAGAAGTGATAGATAAATTTCCATAAAAATTTCAAAAAAAATTCTTATTAAAAACATAATTAACACGGATTTCCAAAAATGTATCATCATTTATCTATCAGATAGATAACACTTGTGATTGTTTTGCAAAGGTTCTGGTAATGAATTCTTCTCCAGTCTGTTCTTCTAAAACTTGTTGATGTTAAACAGTATATTTGAGTTATTCTTTAAAGAATTACTGTTCCAACAAACGTTTCACCATCTAGATATATTATTAAAAAAGATCAATGAGCAGTGCCGGAATGGATTTAATTTCACACTTCTGAACATAACACATTCAGCAACAAGGGCAGGCACGGCATAATTTTTGCCCAAATGGCATTCCGTGAGCATGAGATTGGTTACACAGCTTAAACCAAGAATTCATGGATGACTCATCAAATTAAAAGATTGAGCATGCACACAACACAGTACAATAGCATACTCTGTACAAAATGCTACACTGTTGAGGGTATGGCATTACAGCACAGTGCTAGCTAGCCTTCTGACTTGATCTAAATGTTTGGTAACATGCTCCATTTGCCAACTGTCATTTATGTGTAATGTTTGTGGAAGTGCATGGTTGTGTTCAATGTCTACATTCTGTAAATGATCTTGAGTTCTTTTGCATGTACTTGTATGAATGGGCAATAAGATTTTATTGTATTTTGAAGTGTATATATCTTCATTTGGTTTTTAAAGGAGTATTCCTGTGAATTTTTATTTATATATATATATATATAATAGAGGACTATTTAAGAAACAATTTGGTGTAGCAAGCATGTTGATATCTTACTCTGTTTAGGTGTTATTGTATTTCAAAGATTGCACCTAGTGTGTTGAAAAGTGACCTCACAGAGTAAAATGTCATCACATTTTAAAGGCAAATCCAAGACAATTCATATGAAATTCTTTATAACAAAAACAAAATATTTTACTTATATGTGTAAGGTTCATGAGCAGATGGGCAAAGCATACTTTTATGAAGTGCCATCTCAATAATTAAACAAAAATGTTTGCACTAATTTAGAAAGAGGCAATTAACCTTTCTCTGTTTAATGATTGACAGCTTGTTTTAACCAATCACTGCACGAATTTGCCTAGCAACAAAATCTGCATAACTAAGTGTGGGCAAACATCCTACGCGGTACTGGTAATGTACAGCTAGCTAACGGCGCGCGCTCATGTAGTTAATGCAACTTACTGTACAAAACAAATTTCTAGCCTAGTTGCGCACAAATTTCTTAGTTGAGTATTAGTTTTTGGTATGGCGATATGTGTTGAGAGGCATATTTCATGTCGTAAGAAAAGAGATATCGCGATATTGTGATTATCGACATGTCATGACAGCACTACTTCTTCTACATAGATACTTTTCGCCATGCATAAGTTGGAATATTCCACCAAACTGGCGCTCCCAACTCTCAAGGATACTGTAGCATCAGACCGGGAAAAATGTAGGGGTTTGGTTGTTATAGCCACAGGAAAAAACAGGAATCTATGGGGAAACATTTTTTTATATTTTTTTTATAGATTTCTGAGGATTAAGCAACAGTATATATGGTAAATATGTGTTCTTAAAATGACTCCCATGTATTTGTGCGATGAATAGTGCATTAAATTGCGAATTAGAGAAGCATATAAAGATGTATTACTACATTAATATTATTTTTGTCCCAATTTTTCGTGGGAAGATTTTTGACACCTTTGATTCAGAACCGTGGGAAATTTTATAATGAATTTCTAACTCTGTGTAGCATCCATATGGTTATAATTAAAGGTTGTCAAAACAAAAAGGTGGTTGTACTTGTACAGCCATTGTAATTGTTGATCACTGATTTGAGCTCAAGTAAACCCAGTTTATAGCACCATGGTAAATCTTACTGCTCAGATTCCTTGACGTTGCTGTAGAAAAAGGTACTAGATTCATATTTAAATAAACCCAAACCTTGAGGACATTTAAAGGCAAACACATTGTACTGTGTGCATGGCAGTTAAGAGCTCACTGTAAGTGTAATTCGGGTTTGATTCCCGTTGTGAGCGCTGCATTGTGTGTGTGTCTTAGAGAAAGACCCTTTACTGTACTTGCTTCAGTCCACTTAGCTATTAAAATGGGTACCAGCACTGCTGGGGACTTAATCTGCAATGGATTGGCATCCCGTCCAGAATGAGTGATGTACTCTCATTTGTTTGGGCCATTGGAACCGGGATGGTGGGGGAGGGGGGGGGGGGGGAACACTGGCTCTATGAGCGCAATGGCTCGAAAGGATTAACTTTAGCTCAGCTTTAAGTGTAATTAAAGTAATATTCTCATGGTTTTTTGTAAAATTTTATTTGAAAGAGCATACATACTTTTAGAGCCAACTTGGTATAAAAATCAGGTTGATATCATATTTCGTTCAGGAGATATGGATTTTGAAAGATTTCCCAATTGTATTGTAAAGTTTTATACAGTATGATGAATTTGTGTTTGATGATGTCATAGAGGCAATTCCAATCCATTCCAAATGTTTATGTATTTCTTTGAATGTTAATTGGTTGTTTCTGTATGATTAGAAACAATTTTCCAAAAGTTATTGAAAGTAGGTATATTTGGCAATGTATATAAATACCTAACTTTCATCAATTTATTTTTCTAGCAGGTTTTACTAATAAAAAAGGAGGATAGATTTTGTAATGAAATTCATAAACTTTGTGTAAGAATGTGATGTTGTGATGTCATACTGAGCCTTTTCCTGTTCATTTATTGGCATTTTTTTTTATGTGAACCTTAAAATTTGAATATCTCCTGGTAGGAATAACATATTAACCTGATTTTTGTACTAAATTGTTTCTAAAAGTTTTCTCTTTCTTATGAAAGTGTTACAAAAAAACAAAAAAACAAAAACATGGGGAATATTCCTTTAAAGGCTGAAGTTGAATAGAAAATGTGCAATTTAACCCCAAAAATGCACAGGTGGTAGATTTTGAAATAGAAAACAGAAGGAAATACAATTAATTTTGTATCATTTGCTTACACTTTTGAATAGCTCATAATACTTTAAACACACAAGTTTTCCTGCATTCCATTGAATCCCAATGTAAGTCTTTAGTCACTTTAGCATGCATGATAGTTATCACATGGCACCTGCAGATTAGTTTTGATTAGCAGGAGGAAATGGAGGCCCCTTACAATCCAACAGAAAGCCCCTGGATTTAAAAGGGAATTCCCTGATCTTGTCTCCTAAATAAACTCTAAAGCTTTAATTATTGTCATGTAGTGCTGATAGCTCACGACGAAGTTTTCTTGCTATAATTGATTTGACAAGAAGAGTTAAAGTAAGAGTTGGACCTGATTTTGTTTTCTTTGAAATGTTTATACTGTAGATCTTAGTCATCCTACTGCATGTACAGTATGTACTTAAAGGATTAGTTCAGGGGTCAAGTAAGTCAATCTTATGTGAAAGAGGACTTCAAAAGAAACAAAATAGTTATTAAAACTGTCATAGTTTATCGACTGGGTTCCACAGCTGCAGGCAGTGCTACAAAGTCAAAACAATAATTATACAAGCGCAAAAATGAACAAAATAGTAAAGAAAGCATTCAAAAACCTTATTTTCTTAAGAAGATTTTTAAGTTTAAAGTTTGGTATCATTTGTGTAGAAACAACTGAAATCAAATTACTTGTGATGTCATAGACTCAGATTCCTCAGTCTTTGTGTTCTATCACATTTTGTCTTGTGATATTGTGGCTTAAAAACCATGGGATACAGTATGTCAAGATTGTAGTAAAACTGAATCTAGGAAGGGTAGTTATAAAATACCTTGAGGAATAATAATTTGAATAGAGAAAAAAATAAAATAAACTTTAAAAAAAAAACCACATTAACAAATGCTAAGATTATGAAGATAAAGACGCCAACTTGCCATAGTAGATTTATTACACCAGTCATTTCTACACCTGTAGATAAGACAGAGCTTTCAACTTGAATATTTCTTTAAAAGAATAAGATATTTGAACGCTTTCTTCACCATTTTGTTTCTTTTGAAGTCCTCTTTTATATAAAGTGGACATTTTTAACCACTGAACTAACACTTGACCTTCAAAGAAATAATCAGTGATAAAGTTCTTGAGTAGTGATTCTTCTTGAAACACTTATATCAGGCATAATTTTTCTACATTTCGATTTCTCTTGTGCAAGAAAATTCTTGAAAAATTGCTCAAAAATCTTTTTTCGTGATGTAGAAAACGGACTTATTTGATGATGTTTTAGAAATGCGTACTTGCCATCACAAACCTGACATGTATACATTGGAATTTTTCAAAACTTGGCAAGAAATGTAGCCTGCACTGTACATTCCGTAAAAGGTCATATCTGGTTTCATATTGATTTTACCATGAACTGGACAGGAAAATTAATAATCAAGCCAATGCGCAAATACAAATGCTAAAAGAATAGGAGGACCTAAATCTTTACTCTTTGTGGCGTACAGTATGTATAATATAATAGGAGAGGAACACCCTGTACCCCTATACCGATGTCCATTTGAATTTTCTTTCTTACAAAAGGGTATTTTGTATCTGTAATTTTGCATTCACTTTGGGGATCGAGTGGCATTGACCTTTCACATGTCTACATGTAGCTTCCCTTTGGACAACCAAATCATGAAAAAAATTGTATAGGTAGTTTTGCGTTCAAATTAATTGGGGATTGACGAATCACTTGTCCAGGTACCCTGGACAACCAATTCATATCCGACCAGACATATTTCATGATAAGTTACTTATCTGACAACCACTTTCCTAGTCTAAAGTTGTTGTCATGAATATGCAAAACCTCCTTTGGGCAACATGATTTTCCTCATGGACAACAGTAGGCAAAATACTTGTCAATCCCTGGCCAATTCAAATCAGTAGAATGACCAGTGAATTATGAAACTCGAAATTTTGCAAAAGTGCAAATTTGTTTTGCGTGTTCATTCTAGGGGTATCAAGATATCTTGATTATCGTGTTATCTTGATATTGCCTTTTCCAAAAATTGCAAATATACCCAAGTACTAATATATATCGTGATATGTCATTTTCATGTATAAACTGCATATTGTGACACAAATTTGTGAAAAAGAATTTTAGAAACATTTCAAATGATTATGGTTTTAACAGAAGATTCACAGACTAATCTGATTCTTTTATGCTTCCGTTCCTTAGATCTTGAATTTAATGGAAAAATTGAGATCTGCATTCTAAAAACCCAGGCAGTTTTCCAAAATTAATAATCACAACATAATGTAGATATCAGGATATGGTGATATATCACGATATGGTGATATATCGCGATATGGTAAAATATTATGATATGGTGATATATCAGATATGGTAATATATCGCTATATGGTGGGTAATATGGTAATATATCGCGATTTGGTGATAAATCGTGATATGGTGATATATCGCGATATGGTGATATATCGCGATGTATTCCGATATGATGGTACTGTATATTACAGATGGTATAGTATATCACAATATTTTTATCCACGATAATCGACATTTGATTTACCCATATATATCGGAGATCATTTTGATAGATTTAGATTGATCTTTTTGTCCGGTTACAGGTATAGGTAACATCAGCAAACTGAATCCATTCAACCCAAAAGCATTTTCAGACACGGAGACGATCAGCAAGCTCACATCAATGACATCCATGAGCTCAGCGTTGGAGGAGGCTGAGGCTGAACTTTATCGTATCAGAGCGGAGGCTGCATCTACGTCTATTGCAAATCAAGTATCAGCAGGGTGAGTTTCTAACCTACACCCTCACAATCCATCACGTTCTCCTTGCTTGCCCCCTGTACAACCTTCCCAGAGCTTCCCTCGCTCCTGACAACTCAATTGCTGAGTTCTTCCAAAAAAATCCTTCGGATAAAATTATCTTTTTCCTTCATCATGCCTCCCTCCACAAACATATTTAATTCTCCTCTTCCACCCCCTCTCTGCTTTGTTTTTGTTTCAACCATGCACCTCCCCTCACAATCACAGCTTTCTGACCTTTTGTCCTTGAATTTCTCTCATTCTCTCCCTGTTTCCTTTACTTCCTACCTCTAGAATTATCTGACCTCAGGCACAATTTGACCTTAGTTGTTGTGGTGCCTTAAGCCATCATCAAACAAACAAACAAACAAACAAACTAACCTACCAATTGACTCAGTTACTGTACAGGGGTCCAAATGAAAAAAAATGCACCTGTTCCATGAAACAGTACTTAGGATACTGTTCTGGATGAGATATCACTGTTTCAACTTTCTTGCTGACAACAGGACAAATTCCTTCCTGCAAAATAGGCTTTAATATACAACTACTTCATTGTTTTATTGCGTGCAAAAATGTATGTCGGGTACTAGATGTAGCATCCAGTTGCCTACAGTCGTACATGTGCAAGCAGCATATGTGTATTCATGATTAATTGTGTTGGCAAAAAAGCTTTTTCTTACTGAAAAAATCATTTTTATGGCTACTTTGTTTGACAACATGTCTTTTTTTAAAAGCAGAAATCAAGTTATTGATCATTGATGCCACATGCTTGTGAAAAGGACGCTGTTTTGGTGTGATGTTTCTGCATAAAAAGCACTGTTCTAGGAATAGTGGGAAATTTGACCCCTGCTGTATTTACTAGTATATTAGTCTTCATGAAACATTGTTCTCTTGAAAAGCAACCTCTCTTTTGTCGTTTGTGGTATTTCTTTGATGATTGTGTGCCAAACAAATCTAACTAATCAATCAAAAAGTACAAACTAGAATAGAAAATTTGAATAATAGTTCCTGAAATTCAAAAAGCGGTAAAACATCTACGTTTATTGCAAATTAAGTATCAGCACAGTGAATCTATTGGTTGATGTGGTATTTACTATGAAACAAGTGTTCTCTTGAATGGCACATTCTCTTTTGTCGTATTTTGAAAATTCTTTGCTCTTTATCATGCTTCATGTTGGTGAAAAATGAAATTAAAAGACAATAAGTTCATAGGCTTTGGTTTAGTGATATCCCAAAATTCCACATAAAATTTGCATAATTTATTATAATAATTCAAAATGCTGTAAAAGGATACATTTTTAGCTGATTTTGATAAAATTTATATCCTTTTAGAATTCTTATTACTAATGAAAATGTTTTATCAAAACAAAAAACAATTTTCATCTCATCTCTTTCAGATGTCTTTGTTGTGTTCACATTTTTTAAATTACTTTTCTTTTGGTGAGCATGCGAAGCACAATGCGAACCTATGTATACCGATTTTGTCCGTTCGGCAGTCCACAGTTTTGCCTAAGATTTCCTCAAAATTGTTAAAAAAAAAATGGAGAATTCTTTAGAAATTGTTAAAGTTTCTTCAGAGTTCCTCAGAAAAAAATAAAAGTTCCTTCAAATATCCTCATGGAAGGCTGGAATTTTCTTACTAAATGTTAGGGGTTTTTCAGAGACTCTTAAGACAGGTTGAATACTAGTTTCCTTAAAAAGTCTATAATACATTTGATATTTCCTTCAAAGATAACTGTAAGATGATATAATTTCCCAAAATTCTTTTGAGATCCTCAAGTTTCTCTCATAACACTGGAGGCTTAAAACCCTTAAACGTCTTCAAAATATTTGTGCGCCAACAGTTGTATCAGGTATGATTATTAAACTGCCTTTATTATTGTGTTTATTTGCATCAAGCTTGCTACAGTGAACTTGACAAGACTTTTTTACTTAGTATGCTCAGTCTAGGAGTTTGACAGGATATGACTGCATATCAACAGAGGGAGGGATGCCATGTGGAACATGGATGGGGGCCATGCGGGACATAAGATAGAATATATACCATGTAGTATGCAGCAAGGGCTATATCAGGCAGATTATTTGACTCTGCCTTTTTTTCTTTCTTATTCAACAACTCATTTGCATTTAAGTTATTATAACTGACAGACTCATAAATAGTGTGCTCAATCAGGGACTCTGTCAGTTCCCAGCCTCACGTTAATGAGGTGGTGTGACGCCAATCTCTTTGGTCAGAAGTCCACCCACTTTAAGAATTTCACAGTTTTAATGAACCAATCACTCGATAACACAAGTTTTCTATCACGTGGGGTGTCACCTTGACAACGTTGCAGCAGTAAAGATAGTGAACTACTGTAGTTGGGAGTTGGTTGATTTCTTTTTCGTTTGATAATGATACTGAATTTTCCGAATACCAAATTTTCCGATTTCTAATTTTGCATAATTGTCGTTTGGTAAGTGTACTAAAATATGAGCCTAATTTTTGGAGCAAATTCAAGCCAAACCCCTGCCCGGTTCCTTCGGATTTTGGCAAAATTTATTGATGATTTATTAGACAAGGCAGTAAGCTTTCTGCTAGTACCAAATTTGTATCGGTCCAGTGGTGATTAGTGACAGTATTTGGAAGTTGAAAATGGCCACCATTACAGAGATTAGCATTAAATTTTATGTGGATTTTTTATCACAATCAAGAGTAAGTTAGTGTGGTAGCTAGATAACATTTATTTATAACGTAGCAGTCAATGTGTAATTTCATTTGTTTGAATCTGAGGAGCATTGAATCTAAAATGATTGTTAATCATAAGCATTATGTGAAATGTGTTGTGATAGTGAAAGACCACTTAATTTTTTTAATCATTGTTTAGTGTGGGCAAGGTCTGTTGTGAAAATGAGATTGAGAATAGTGTGTCCATATATTTACAAATCAACCATGGATCTAGGTTATATATTTACAGGATAAAATTACCAATCTGGTTATTTTCAATGACAACCTAGTGTGTAGTCGTGTTGGTATATACCGTCTTTTTATAAATGTCTTGAAGTACCGCATTAGACAATGAGGAAATACTTCAAGACCAAGATATCTAGACTGTAGATTATCTGCTAGTTTAGGCCTTGACTTAAATAAGCAATCTGAGTGGTTGTAAAAACTTTTCCTGTTTATGTGTATTTTCATTTTTTCAATTGAGTGTTTCATTGATAATTTCTGTTAACAAAATTCAAGTGGCATTATACATATATATTCATACTGTATGTACCATTGTACCTTGCATGGGGATTGTTTTTAATTAAAAAAAAACCCAACAAATTGTGTGAACATTTTTGATTATTGTCTGGAACAATTGAAGAACAATACTGTATCTGTGTACTCTGTTTATATTTCAAGGGTATATAAATTGTCAGTATCAGAAGTAAATCAAATGTTAAAGAAAAAAGTATCTTTCTCTGAATAGCATTAACAATTTGTATTGTTGCTAATTAATGCCATTGTGCAGGTATGGATATACTGATGAAGTGTACATGTGGTCCTTTTATATGCCATACAAATAGCTAAAGTATTCTACATATTCATACAATGGGTACATGATTATTAACCACTGTTATGCATAGTTTTAGACTATTTTGTGAATAACATGATTTTTATTTTCAGTGTTTGGGTTTAGTGATTATTCTCACACTACGAGTCAGTGTTTTTTTGACCATCTGAATGTGATTTCCTGCCAGATTCATCCCCAGGTCCATAAACAAAAATTGAATATTTTTTGTTGTGTTGGAATCTGTGTAATTTTACTTGGCATAATTTAATAAATTGCTATCATAGTAAATAACAAAAATAATCTCAACTTAAATTTTGTCAGAGGAGGCAGAGTCCAATCCATGGTTTGTGCTGATGGAAAGTCATACCAAATAGGCCATAAAGCAACAATGTGTTTACAAGAAGTTGGAAGAAAGTACATAAAATCAGGGATTTGTAGTTTGGGATAAGTAAGCTGTGGTGAAATGGTATTTTAGCAGTATTGGCAGATATAAATGTATTTAACACTATGAATTATAACAAAAGAATAGTGAAAATACTACTGCACAGGCTGAATTTGAGAAAATTAGTATTGACACCACATTACATTCACCAAGGTTCTAATTATCAAAATCCTGCATACACTGACTGTATTTAGTTGCCTTAAGAAGCTCTGTCATCACTAAATATCATTTATTTTATTCTGAATTTGATATACATTTAAGATTCCCCATGGTAATCTGAAGTATATACTGTTTATTTATTTCAATAAAACTACAGTATTAAGCTATCAGGGAATTACGAAGGGTTTATGGCTATTTCGCGCGAACGTTATTCATACCGTAGTATACATGTGAGATTACAATACCGATGTAAACAACACCATGTGACTGCACATTGTCCAATCATGATATGGATTGTACGATATAAGCAAAATTAAGATGGTTTCTCTGGAAATTGGTGCAAAACTTGTGAACCCCTGACCGGATTCCTCTGGTTTCATACTTATTTTCATAGATTTAGATAGAAAAGGAATTTTTCTATCACATATTTGATGATCGTGTGGGCCCAAGACTGGAAATGTATTTTGTGACCACGATTTTCGACGCCCGTTTTTTTCCAAATTTGTAATCGTTATAAATTCCTCCAATCTTTATTATTTTTTGCTCAAATTATTTCTTCAAATGTTAATGGTTGGTATTTTTGACCCCTTATCTGCCTAAATTTTTAGTACTGATAACGTGTTTTGTCGTAACAAAGCTGTAATCACTTTCGAAAAAGAGCATGTTACAACTCATTATATATTCATAAATCCGAGTGGGCGTAATATGCACAGAAGAGAATAAGCAACTTTTCGCGAGGCTGGGAAGTGACTGGGACTGTGATAGCCAGAGTGAGACTTTTTATAAACCCTATGGGATGTCATTTGGGACATGGGTTGTGATGCCATGTGGGACATGGGGTGGGATGCCTTGTGGGACATGGGGTTGGATGCCATGTGGAACAGGGTGGGATGGCGTGTAGGATACATGGTGGAATTCCATGCGGGACATAAGGTGGAATGTCATGTGGGACATGGGGGTGGAATGACATGGGATGGGATGTCATGTGGGACATGGGCTGTCATGTGGGACATGGGCTGTCATGTGGGACATGGGATGTCATGTGGGACATGGGATGTCATGTGGGACATGGGATGTCATGTGGGACATGGGATGTCATGTGGGACATGAAATGTCATGTGCGACGGGATGGGATGCCATGTGGGACGGGATGGGATGCCATGTGGGACATGGGGGTGGGATGCCACGAGTAACACAGAGTGTAACATAGGTTGATATGCCATGTGTTTCATATGGTAGGAGGCTAAGTGGGGCATAGTGTAGGAGGCCATGGGGACATGGGATGTGATGCCATATGCGACATAAAGTAGGATGTCATTGGGACATTAGGAGTGATATACCATGTGGAACATATGGTGGGATCTAATGTGGGACATTAGGTGGGAAGCCACTGATGCGGGACATAAGGTGGGATGCCATGGGGGATACAGGGAGAGATACCATGTGGTGCATAGGGAGGGATACTATATGGGACATATGGTTGGATTAATGTGGGACATAGGATGGGATCCATGTGGGACATAGGCTGGGATGCCATGTCGGTCACAGGGTGGGATGCCATGTGGGACTTATGGTGGAATGCCATGTAGGACATGTGGTAGAATGCCATGTAGGACATGTGGTGGAATGCCATGTGGGACATACTGTATCATGGAATGCCATGTGGGAGATATGGTGGAATGCTATGTGGGACAAGGGATGGGATGGGATGTCATGTGGGACATGGGGTGGGATGTCATTTGGGACATGGGATGGGATCCATTGTGGGACATAGGTTGGGATGCCATGTGGCTTATAGGATGAGATGCCATATGGGACTTATGGTGGAATGCCACATGGGAGATATGGTGGCATGCCATGTGGGACGCCATGTAGGAGATATGGTGGAATGCCATGTTGGACAAGGGATGGGATGGGATGTGGGACATGGGGTGTCATGTGGGACATGGGATGCCATGTGGGACATGGGATGCCATGTGGGACATGGGATGCCATGTGGGACATGGAATGCCATGTGGGACATGGGATGCCATGTGGGACATGGGATGCCATGTGGGACATGGGATGCCATGTGGGACATGGGATGCCATGTGGGACATGGGATGCCATGTGGGACATGGGATGCTATGTGGGACATGGATGCCACGTGGGACATGGGATGCCACGTGGGACATGGGATGCCATGTGGAACATGGGATGCCATGTGGGACATGGGAAGCCATGTGGGACATGGGATGCCGTGGGGACATGGAATGCCGTGTGGGACATGGGATGTTGTGTGGGACATGGGATGCCGTGTGGGACATGGGATGCCGTGTGGGACATGGGATGCCGTGTGGACATGGGATGCCGTGTGGGACTTGGGATGCCGTGTGGGACATGGGATGCCGTGTGGGACATGGGATGCCGTGTGGGACATGGGATGCCGTGTGGGACTTGGCATGCCGTGTGGGACATGGGATGCCGTGTGGGACATGGGATGCCGTGTGGGACATGGGATGCCGTGTGGGACTTGGCATGCCATGTGGGACTCAGTGTGAGATGCCAATTTTATAATTGGCTGGGTCATATGATATGGGTGTCAATTTGCATGGGCATGTGAACCATGGCGGTATTTACCATTCTAGTTTAATGAAAACCAAGTTAATTATCGTTGTTTTTGTATTACAGGGGCCAAGTACCGATGGTCACCGCTAACCAGCCAGATACAATGGTGGCTGGCAGACTGATGGATGATGGAAAGGTTCTTCAAGACCCATCTGAGGAGAGCGAGAGCCTGTTGTCATTAGCTTGTTCAGGAGGGTATTATGAGTTAGCTCAGGTAAGGAAAACTGAAAAAAAAATTACTTTTCATAAGGATTGTCATATTTAACTGGTGCTTAAGACCATTTTTTCCCCTATGGAAACACTCCCTCCTACCCCTCCTCCTTACCACCTAGCAAGTACATCATTGGTTTATAATTGAACCATTAATCAACTTGCCTGTTGCGCTGGAATACCTGAAATTGTGGATGCCTGTTGTGCAGGAGTACCTGAAGTTGTGGATGCCTGTTGTGCAGGAGTACCTGAGATTGTGGATGCCTGTTGTGCAGGGTTACCTGAAGTTGTGGATGCCTGTTGCGCAGGAGTTCCTGAAGTTGTGGATGCCTGTTGCGCCGGAGTACCTAAAGTTGTGGATGCCTGTTACTCAGGAGTACCTGAAGTTGTGGATGCCTGTTGCGCAGGAGTTCCTGAAGTTGTGGATGCCTGTTGAGCAGGAGTTCCTGAAGTTGTGGATGCCTGTTGTGCCGGAGTACCTGAAGTTGTGGATGCCTGTTGCGCAGGAGTACCTGAAGTTGTGGATGCCTGTTGAGCAGGAGTACCTAAAGTTGTGGATGCCTGTTGCGCTGGAGTTCCCAAAGTTGTGGATGTCATGAAAGTAAATAAGGTTTCCCGTGGATATTTGTTGTAATACATGCAATGCAAAATTTCCTAAAAACCAAGTTGTCCATCCAGGCATATCAAGTAATTGTCATAGTTGTTAGGGATACGACCGTTTATCGGTTAACCAATAAACGATCATTACTATCGATTACCGTTACAATAATTAGTGTTCATTTAAAAAAAAATTCAGCCTCAAAACTAATTCAAACCATTCCCCATATATCAACTACTTAACATTCACTTTGAGAATCAAATTGTTTAAAGAAAATCAATTTTTTTTTCCCTTTACAGCATCAATAACTTTGATTTGTCCGTCGTGACGAACTCGAAAAAGTCATCAGAATACGAGCACAATACACAGTGTGCTAACTTTTAGGCCTAATCATCGTTACAAACAATACTAAGCCCATTTGCCGACGGCAACAATGTTATTCTGTCCACCACATACTCACTTTGTATAGTTAAAATATCCTCAGAATGTCTTGTAATAATTCCTTAAATGCACCAAAATTAATATCTTGTCCACTTACGTGGCTTTTATAGCGAAGATAATTGTGGATTATTTTTTAACTCTTGATGCGGCCGATGTTGGCCATCTTACCATTCACTGCTTAAAACAAGGGAGCTCTAGATCAACAATGCATCACACTCAACATTTATCTGGCCACATAATCTGGTAATAAAAGTCCATAATCTTGATGGACATTTGTCAACAGAAAGTGTATTTATTGGATATACAATAGGATAAAAATTGACGGATTCAATTCAATCATAATTTTACTTGTTGAAGAAGTTTTGTTCTTTTTAATGTTATCATGTTTAGGTATTGAATAGAACATGTAATAGTTGCAACACCCTCCCCAAAATGGCTGCGGTAATCGCGTACTTAACACTGATTGAACAGCTTATTTAGTCAATTCAAAATGTTGATTCCGGCAGTCATTTGTGAATGGTTGTAATATTTTATTGAATGTTTTATGTTTTTGTTAGAAAGATGTGTTTGTTAGAGTAAATCACCAGATATCTTCTTCAAAATGAAGCAGATTTCTGACTCCACTTGTGCTAATTGTTTACTGCTTTACTAAACAGGCCTAGTACTGTACTGTATGTACACACAGTGCATGCAACAAGATACAACATAAACAATGGGTTTGATTCCATCTGACTTTTCGGCGTGTTATCGGTTAACAGACAAACGATCGATAAAAACGATTGTTTATCGTTTAATGAATTAAACGAAAATGCACATCCCTTATAGTTGCCCGATTAGATTTCTGGTTGTCCCAGGTAGCCGGTTATATGATTTGTTGAATGCTGCTCCCCAACTAAAATACGTAGTACAATCCCCTGGGTCAAAAGGTCATATGTATGAGTTTGTCTCTCACACCCTTCATATCTGTTTTTATTGTCAACTCTATAAAACATTTTTCACAATAGAAATTCTTTTAAAATTTGTGTTTGGAATGAAAATAGGGTAAATAAATCATTTTGATAAAATTTGATTTCGTATTTAGAACGACAATGGCAGCTGGCATGTCTATTTTAACATAATTGAAATTTGTTTTTGCTGCAAAGCAAGTTAAAGAAAATTTAGAAGAAAATATAAAATATACGGAGAAAATATTGTTACAATACCTTTGTACCAAAAGATTTAGTTGTTGGTTCCATCATTGATTAATTGCGAGCTTCTCTTCATTCATGCAGTTTTGAAAATGTAAGTATTGAAAAATGAAAATACTGAACATATTAATTTGCACATGTTGACCTGTATACAAACTCACACTAATTTACCCATTTTTGTTTAGGTCTTATTAAAAATCAACGCCAATGTGGAAGACAGGGGCAGTAAAAGAGATTGCACACCATTAATGGAGGCTGCCAGTGCAGGGCATAAAGAAATAGTCAAGCTGCTGCTAGATCACATGGCTGATGTGAATGCCCAATCATCTGCAGGTAATTGTTAAGACTTGTCCAGTCTTTTTGTGTATATTTCAGTTATCAAACAGAACCTGTTTTCATTGGTACTTGCTGTAGTAATAATAACCATTGCTTTTTTTATTCACAGCCAATCAAACTGAGTATTAAGCCTGAGTCTAGTAGCACAAAATTGGAATGAGGTACCTGTTACCTGGTTCTGATCTGGGTACCCCCCTGTGAAAGCATATGCCGGTCAAAACCGTCACGTACCTAAATATTTTGGGTCGCGTAGCAAATATTATTACGATGCGACCCAAATATTTTCCACCTAACGACCATATTTAAGCCTTGGAATTACGTCGTGACGGTAAATTTACCATCTAGTCTTAAATCAATTTACGACACGACTTTAATTCTACAGCTTTGACGCACTTGCCTTTCCTGGTTTTAAGTGTGCATCGTAATTGCGAGGCTTAATTAGTCTTGTGGGGGGTAAACATTTGGGTCGTGTTGTAAATCGATTTAAGCCTCAACGATCAAATTAAAGGCGCGATGGTTTGTCGCGGCAATTGTCACGTTGATTGTCAAGTCAATTGTGTCGCATGCCTAATTCAAGTCTATTCACGACGTGACGATATAATCCATCACGACTTTTAACTCAGTCAGCATTTGCCGGTCAAAACCTTGGAATTACGTCGCGTCCTTAATTTAATATTATTTACGACAACTATCACGACTTTAATTATGAGGTTTAGGCTTAATTCGAATTAACACCCAACGAGACTATTTAAGCCTCGCAATTACGACGCACCCTTAAAACCAGGAAAGGCATGTGCGTCAAAGCTGTAGAATAAAGTCGCGTCGTAAATCGATTTAAGACTTAATGGTAGATTTGTCTACCTGACGTAATTCCAAGGCTTAAATATGGCCGTTGAGTGGTAAATATTTGGGTCGCATAGTAAATATAATTATGACGCGACGTAATTTCAATTACGACGCGACATAATTCTGAGGTTTTGACCGGTGTATACTTCCATACCCACCCCCCTCCCCTTCAAATACAATCCATCACGACTTTAACTTTGTCAGAATTTGCCACTCAAACCTGGGAATTACGTTGCGTCCTTAATTCAATACTATCAACGACAACTATCACGACTTTAATCATGAGGTTTAGGCTTAATTCGAATTACCACCCAACGAGACTATTTAAACTTCGCAATTACCAAGCACCCTTAAAACCAGGAAAGGCATGTGCGTCAAAGCTGTAGAATAAAGTTGCCTCGTAAATTGATTTAAGACTCAACGGTAGATTTGTCTACCTGACGTAATTCAAATATAATTATGACGCGACGTAATTCCAATTACGACGCGACATAATTCTGAGGTTTTGACCGGTATATGCTTCCATACCCCCTCTTCAAAAAAAATTAGATCTAAAATTTTCGCTAGAACTGAAATCACTGTAAATTCAGTGTAAAACTATTAACATACCAGTTCCGCTAAAATTTTAGATCTAATTTTTGTTGTTGATATTTTCGTATCGAGTACCGGACCTTTCGGGTGGATACCACAGTACCCGACTCAGCCTTACTGATTATCAAAGAACTTTGAAAGTAACTTTAAAGGTTACAGGTTAATCTTGATCTTCATGGATCGAGAATAGAAGCTCAATTTCCAGGGCTAGCTTTGCATGGTTGAGTCAATCCACGATTGGAAAATCTTGCAGTTTTTCCCACAAACATCAAAGATTAAGTAGTTTTATTCCCTCCGCTGTTTGTAAAGTTTGTATGCCTTGTGCCACTAGAAAAAATCCTGACGAGGAAAAGACCTGGTTAATTACCTCCGCCAATGAAGTCGACGGAAGCTTGTTTTCACCTACGTTTGTCTGTTTGTCATCAATATATCTTAAGAACTGATGATTGGATGTTGATGAAATTTGGTGTATGTTTTGGTACTACTTAAGGAAGAAGTGATTACATTTTTGGATATATTGGAACAGGGGAAGGGCAGAGATGGAGGGGCAGGGATGTCTTAGAGTGGATCTGTCAAGAATTGGTTAAAACTCTCCAATGGAATGTACTTAACGATAACTTCATGCCCTAAAAAGTCATTCAAACAATTAATTTTCTGGACTCAAAAGAAAATCAAATTAAGTAGGTTTCTGGTATCAATGAAAATTAAACCAATTGGTTTCCACCATGTATGGTTAATGACAGAATGTGAATCTTGGCTTCAAAAGAACTCAAACAATGAATGCTTAGCCTGAATAAAACTGAAAACAATAATTTCACTTTGAAAGAAATCGGTCAGAAGGTAGATGATCCTGAAGTACATTATTCAGCATGCAAATGGTCCATAGAGCTCAAAACTTAAAAAGAGATGCTTTGGGGATAAGCTTGCACGGTTTTGGCCCAATGTGAAACCGGTCGGTTTCCAAAACAAAAACCAGTTTTAACTGTTTTTTCACCTGTAATGTAAACAAGCCCCGATGCACTTTATAATAGGAGACATTATCGAGCGGATTCGAACCTGTTATTACAGGTACATGTAATACTATGACTGCATTTTCAAACATTCTCATTTCTCAACCGTATTATTAATTTAATCTGCATAAATATCACATATTTTCACAAATATATCAAAAATTACTTCAAAATACATTCTTGCATAAAGCATGAACTTTCTTTTTATTGAAATGAAATCGATTTTTACCTTTTTTTTAATTTTTGTTTTTTACAGTGATTTGGATTTTTAGGTACTTTTTTTCCATTTTTTAGAATATTAAACATGAATCTGACCGAAATCGCGGTTTTGCCAACACTGGTAGACCGTGCATGCTTATTTGGGGATAAAACTCTTGGGCATAGGCTTTCTGAGGTGCATTGTATTATGGGTGGGGAATGAACTGCCAAGAGGTTGGAAGTATGCACTCTACAGAGTGCTAAATTTGTAGTTGAGATTAAAATAACCTGAAAGTTTATTGTTTGTTGGAACGTGACATTTTTGACCAGTTTTCAATAATACTCCTGAATCATAATGTTTCTATTTTCCACCGAAATGATCAATTTGCCCCGAATCAGGTTTGGGAAGTTTTCAGGGTTTTTCAACTTTGGTCATATGATCAACCTGTCCTTTACCTTATTGATAACAAGGATTCAGGTAGCTCGGTTGGTAGAGCACACAACTGAGATGCTAGAGGTTCGGATTCGAGGCTAGGCCAAGCCTCAACTAGATTTTCCACAGTCATGCAGACGGATGGGCTAAACATCAAAGCGGAAGTATGTCGTCTGCAGCTCCTACTCCTCATCTTCCTCTGGGAGAGGTGAGCAGTGGTTGGATGGCGCTCATCGTCTCTCAGATGTGGATGTTAAATGGTGGTTCCGACCGCTTGAGAGTCACCCCTGCCTGATGCTCTAAACGCTATTCGAGAAGGGAAGCGTGCAAACTCAGTGTTCATTTACTTCCTGTCTTAGTTTGAACAGTCAAGTTCCATTTCTACAGTCATGATATTTTTAATTTATTTTTAAATTTATTTTCAAATTTATATAGCACTTCTCCCGTGGATCAAGGCACTTTACAATGAAATTGATAATACATAGACAAACTCTTAATATACAATATCAAAAAATAAAAGAATTGCAGGAAAATATACAAGCATAAAAGAATTGGTACAAATTAAATACTAGATGAATGAAACAAGAAATTAAATATTAGTTAGAAATTAAATTAAGTTTGCAACTTAGATTGGATGAAGAAGGAAAAGAACTTCAGAAAAAAATGTAGAAATGATTATTGTAAAAGAGCTATGTCTGTAAATATTTAATACCATTTTTTTTTGTTTTTGTTGATAAAGGTAATACTCCATTAATGTACGCATGTAGCAGCGGTCAAGTAGAAATCGTGAAACTTCTGTTAGATCATGGAGCGAACATTGAAGACCACAATGAAAATGGTCATACCCCCCTCATGGAAGCAGCCAGCAGTGGTTACGTGGAAATTGCAAAAATCCTGTTGGAAAGAGGGGCTGGTATAAATACGCATTCAACCGAATTCAAAGAAAGTGCATTAACCTTAGCCTGTTACAAAGGTAAGATTATTTCATTTGATATTTTTGAAATTATTATTTCAAATGTATTGCGTGATATTTACAAACCTGCATATTTACAAACAAAATTTAAGACAGTAATACCATGGTAATAGATGAATATAAATTACAATATTAATGTTGTGTATGGAAGTGTTTACAACAAACTGTTTTTTGTCATGTTTACAAACCTGCATATTTACAAAATGAACTATATGAAAGTAATGCTATAGATCAATATGAATTACAATAGCAATGTTGTGAATGGAAGTGTTTACAAAAAAACATGGAGAGCTTAACAAGGCAAAACGCTTACTAGTATATTCTCAGCTATAAACTAGAAAAATATTGCAAGTGGGAACAGTCACAAAAGTTTAAAACAAGGAATAAAAAGTTTTTTAAATGCATCAGGAGATTTATCAGCAAAAATGACTCATTCAAATTAGTTACAAAATAGAATATAGAATATTTTGACTTATTCTCCTTTCTCATTTCCATGAAAAATTGTCCCCTTCCTAATACAACCCCTCCCTACCTTTGAGAGAATTTTTGTATTGAAGACCTGATAATGGTCTAGTCCTCATTACACACATTACTTGTAATACTCAGTGAGCAACTCGGGGAGTCATTCTATATGACTTCCAAGACATAAAAATCCCCTCACGCCATTGTTTACAACTTGAGTACACACAATGCTCCAGGGGTACCTGAGTGGCACACAATGCTCCAGGGGTAAGTGAGTGACACACAATGTTTCAGGGGTACCTGAGTGGCACACAATTTTTCAGGGGTAAGTGAGTGACACACAATGCTCCAGAGGTACCTGAGTGGCACACAATGCTCCAGGGGTAAGTGAGTGACACACAATGTTTCAGGGGTACTGAGTGGCACACAATGCTCCAGGGGTAAGTGAGTGACACACAATGCTCCAGGGGTACCTGAGTGGCACACAATTCTTTAGGGGTAAGTGAGTGACACACAATGCTCTAGTGGTACCTGAGTGGCACACAATGCTCCAGGGGTAAGTAAGTGACACACAATGCTCCAGGAGTACCTGAGTGGCACACAATTCTTCAGGGATAAGTGAGTGACACACAATGCCCTAGTGGTACCTGAGTGACACACAATGCTCCAGGGGTAAGTAAGTGACACACAATGCTCCAGGGGTACCTGAGTGGCACACAATTCTTCAGGGGTAAGTGAGTGACCCACAATGCTCCAGGGGTACCTGAGTGGCACACAATGCTTCAGGGGTAAGTAAGTGACACACAATGCTCCAGGGGTACCTGAGTGACACACAATGCTCCAGGGGTAAGTGAGTGACACACAATGTTTCAGGGGTACTGAGTGGCACACAATGCTCCAGGGGTAAGTGAGTGACACACAATGCTCCAGGGGTACCTGAGTGGGACACAATTCTTTAGGGGTAAGTGAGTGACACACAATGCTCTAGTGGTACCTGAGTGGCACACAATGCTCAGGGTAAGTAAGTGACACACAATGCTCCAGGAGTACCTGGTGGCACACAATTCTTCAGGGATAAGTGAGTGACACACAATGCCCTAGTGGTACCTGAGTGACACACAATGCTCCAGGGGTAAGTAAGTGACACACAATGCTCCAGGGGTACCTGAGTGGCACACAATTCTTCAGGGGTAAGTGAGTGACCCACAATGCTCCAGGGGTACCTGAGTGGCACACAATGCTTCAGGGGTAAGTAAGTGACACACAATGCTCCAGGGGTACCTGAGTGACACAATGCTCCAGGGGTAAGTGAGTGACACACAATGTTTCAGGGGTACCTGAGTGGCACACAATGCTCCAGGGGTAAGTGAGTGCCACACAATGCTCCAGGGGTACCTGAGTGGCACACAATTCTTCAGGGGTAAGTGAGTGGCACACACTGCTCCAAGGGTCCACCTGAGTGACAGACAATGCTCCAGGGGTACCCAGAAGCTATTCTGCATGCCTTCAGTGATGTGACATGGCTCTAATATGATTATTCAATATTTCATTCCTTGTAGTGACAGGTAGTCATCATTTTAATTGATCCTCTCATACAGGACACCTTGAGATGGTAAAGTTCCTCCTGGAACACGGAGCTGACCACGAGCACAAAACAGACGAGATGCACACAGCTCTGATGGAGGCATCCATGGATGGGCACGTTGAGGTAGCCAGGTTGTTATTGGATCATGGGGCTCAGGTATGTCACATGGTTTAACGCTGCTTGGGTTTTATCAAGGTAACATATTAATTGATTGCGCAGGGTCATTTGGTCAAAGGTTTTGACCTTAATCCATGATGCTGTCTGTATTTGACCAAGTGGTCAACATTATTCTGACCAGCAGCCTTACTAAAAATTTGTAAAAAGAAATAAAATATCAGGTTTATGTTTACCAAGTAATATCCTGACAAAACTCCATTGGAATCTTTACATCAAGATACCAACAGCAGTTTTATTAACCAGTTATTGAGCACTGGTGGAGACATGCCAGGGATCAAACCCGGCACGCTAGATTAGGAAGCTAAAGCTTACCACACTGCCCACGGAGACCCGTATTATTATTATTCTCACTCCTCTTTTCACTCAGGTCAACATGCCAGCTGACAGCTTTGAATCACCTTTGACCCTTGCAGCATGTGGAGGCCATACCAAGCTGGCGTCTTTGCTCTTGGAAAGAGGGGCAAACATTGAGGAGGTGAATGATGAGGGGTACACGCCGCTCATGGAGGCTGCCAGGGAGGGTCACGAAGAGATGGTTGCACTCTTGCTTGCACAAGGTATATATTTGAATTTTTTTTATATTTTAAAACTAAGTTTACTTCTATAGTATATAGACCTAACTAACATGGTCTAATTGGCTTGCAAATCATATAAATCTGCAATATATAATTTTTTGGGAAACAATTTTTGGAGTGATATTTCTGTTGTCATTTGGAAATCCGTTGTAAGATGCTATAAGCTCTTAAAGGTGTATGGTCAGGTATTACCTGTACCAGTAAGAGCTTTCAATTCCGAAGTCTTTACATCAATTTTTAAATACGTTTAAATCTCAGCTCAAAACATATTTGTTTAAGAAGTATTATTGATTGTTATTATAATTTTTATTGTATAAGCACTTTGAGCATACTCCACAGTGTGGATTAAGCGCTATATAAATGTTCCTATTATTATTATTATTATCAAAGCCATGCTTCGTTTGCAAGTACAGGCAGCAAAAGCCAAAGTGGTTTAGAATAGGTCATAACCATGTACCTAGCAACAATTGACTTTTGAATTGAAAATTTACATTTTTGTGCAAGTTTGATAACAGGCAGACCTCTCTTTTTTCTCAGATCGATCCAGTATTTTTTAATCCACTGATAATAGAAGTATCTGCCTTTGGCAAAGACAAGTTTCATCATTTTCAAAGACATAAATAAAGGAAAAAAATACAAGGAAGATTTTTAGTTCTTTCCTGTTCCTACATCAAAACAAGAATTACTCAAAACTTGGTCAGGCATATCTCTACAGAATCCCCTATCCTCTTTTTGATAGGAAATAAAGCATTAAATATTTGACCTTTAATCCTAAATATTGACCTTTAACTAATGGTTCAATCAAGCATTTGCTTTTAGGTGTGTATTTTGTTGTTATAAAAGATGCAGACATTAACGCTCAGACAGAGGAGCTCCTAACATTAAAAAGTAAAGAGTGACCATTTGACCTTTAACCCTAAGCATTTGACCCTTAATCTTATTCTAATTGATTGTTTAAGTATAAGTTAATAAATTTTGTTGTTGTACCAGATGCGGATATCAACGCTCAGACAGAAGAGACACAGGAGACAGCTCTAACGCTAGCATGTTGTGGCGGGTTCCTGGAGGTGGCAAGATTCCTCATTGAAGTAGGGGCTGACATTGAGCTGGGGTGTTCCACACCCCTTATGGAGGCTGCTCAGGAGGGTCACGGGGAACTTGTACAATTTCTTCTCAGTAAAGGTGAGGATCAGGGTTGCGAGGTCCCTCTCGGGTCTAACGGCCAAAAAACCCCAAAGGGGCCTGGTTTTTGTCTTACATTAGAAAAGAAAAATTGTATTTGTGCATGCTAAGCAAAAGATGTATTTATTCATGCTAAGCAAGAATAATGTTATAAATATAATCATTAGAGGCAGAGTACAAGATTTGGCAGTTAAGAGAAATTGCAAATCTATGTATGACAGAAATTATGATTTCTTAGAAACCCTTGCAGTGCAGAGAACAGAATGTGGGTCCTGCACTAAAGTCAATTGCAATCAAAATGGCATGAGCTCCACTCAATTAAATGATTAGGTCAGTGGTCAAGCAAGTCCATGTTAAATGAAAGAACTTCAAAAAAAGCAAAATGGTGTAAAAAGCACTCAAAAATCCTATTCCATTAAAGAGTTATTTAAGTTGAAAGATTGGTACCATTTGTGTAGAAGCGACTGAAATCAGACTAATTGGGATGTTATAGCCTCAGAGTCCTCGAAGTTGATGTATTTTATCATGTTTTGTTGTGCGATTTTGTAGCTTGAAGACCATTGGATATGTGAGGAGAAAGTAGTAAAACAGAATTTAGTAAGGGTAATTATAATTTACCACTGAAGAAAGTTTAAGGTAAAATGATTAAAATAGTCAAAAATAAATACAATTTCTTTAAAATACATTAACAATTGTTAAGGATATGGGCGCCAACCTTCTATAGTAGACTTACTCCAATAGTCATTTCTACACAGATAAGACATAACTTGAATACCTCCTTAACCGAATACGATTTTTGAATGCTTTCTTCACCATTTTGTTTCTTTTGAAGTCCTCTTTCATATAAAATGGACTTGCTTGACCCCTGAACTAATCCTTTAATAGTAGGTAAGCCTTGTTGGATGTGGACTGGAACGCTGGGCCTGCTCTTAATTCCGTTACCAACTGCGGAATTGCCCCCAGGTTACCACGGAAGGGTCCCATGGTAACCTGGGGAAGATTCTGGGTCTGTAATTCTGCTAGTCTGTAATTCCATAATCGACTACGGAATTGCCCCCAGGTTATCCTGGCACAGGTTGTCCTGAAAGGTCTCAGGGTAACCTGGGGGCCATTCAGCGGATTGTAATTCCGTTACTGACTGCAGAATTGCTCCCAGGTTACCCTGGAAGAGTCACAGGGTCTCTCAATTTCAGTCTGACAATGGTTAACATCTCATCTACTTAGTACAGAGAAACATTTGTATTACATTCTTTCTTTGATAAGATATTTGACTTGAAATCTTGCAAACCAGAGGAAATGAAGAAAGTCCTCCAACTGGCTGATACTTGCATGGATAAACAGGATGATAGAGCAAAGAATTATTATAAACTGAAATAAGTGGAACGTTTCGGTCACACTAAAGTTTTTATATAATTTGTGTTTGTTCAGGTGCCAACGTACATGCAACCACGGCCACAGGGGACACGGCATTAACGTACGCCTGTGAGAACGGCCATACTGATGTGGCGAACTACTTACTAGCTGCAGGAGCTGATTTGGTAAAGATCCCTTTTAAAAATTATATGTACATTTAAGGTAGAGTTTTATTCCTTGTTCATTGCTGAGCTTCGAGTGTGTGATTTGATTAAGTGCCACACTTCCTGAGCCGTGGTAGGGTGGCATGATGAGGTAGGGTGGCATGATGAGGTAGGGTGGCATGATGAGGTAGGGTGGCATGATGAGGTAGAGTGGCATGATGAGGTAGGGCATGAGGGTGGGTGGCATGATGAGGTAGGGTGGCATGATGAGGTAGGTGGCATGATGTAGGGTGGCATGATGAGGTAGGGTGGCATGATGAGGTAGGGTGGCATGATGAGGTAGGGTGGCATGATGAGGTAGGGTGGCATGATGAGGTAGGGTGGCATGATGAGGTAGGGTGGCATGATGAGGTAGGGTGGCATGATGAGGTTGGGTGGCATGATGAGGTTGGGTGGCCAGTTCCTTAATGCCTGTAACCTTCCCCAGCTAGTTTATTACTTGATACACATCAGAAGTTTTCCTTGGTTGAACCAGGGACCATCAGCATGAAAGTCCAGCTCTTTGTTTACTGAGCTTACCTTCCTCTCTGTGTAGAAATAGAAAGCATGATGAAAATCTGTTGCAATGGATTTTCAGTCCAAAATTCTCAAAGCCTACAAGGTTGAACAAAAACATCACTTAAAATCACTCATCAATAAACAAACAAAACCTTTACTGGTAAATACCATCCTATTTGTAAATTATTACTTTAAGCCAGACACATTGACCACAGGGAAATACTTTTGTCCTTGTGTTGAATGTGAAAGTCAGTTCAGCTGCAGTGAAATTTGTTTACTATCAATGTCAGATTATGACCATGGAAAATGAGGTGAAGTGTGTGGAAATCCCTGGTTTAATTGCTAATTGCTTGTGCTGGATTGTTTTTTCTGTTGTGAGCAATATAGACCCTAACAGATTTTAGATTTTGTCAGGGCTTAAGACACAAAATGTATTGCGAGGTTTAGACTTCATAGGAAAAAGGAAGAAGAATACTTCCTTTTGGAATGAAGCATTCAGTCTTCTTACTGTTGATATGATATACTCCTGGAAAAAGTTTCAAGACAGAAAACAAAAAAATATTTCTACCTCTGTGTGGCACTTAAAAACATTTTTTGCGATGCTTTTTTCTACAGGAACATGAATCTGAAGGAGGTAGGACCCCCTTAATGAAAGCTGCAAGAGCAGGGCATCTATGCACTGTGCGGTATCTGATAAGAAGAGGTAAGTAAAATGTGGTCTCAGTATTAAATCATTGAACACACGGTTAATTTACTAAATTTACTTCTAGTTATACCTTACCTTCAATGCTAAATATGCAATCTGGTCACATGACCTGATTCTAACGCACATCTCCCCCCTTCCGAACCCATCTCCCTTTTCCGAACCCATCGCCCCCCCTTCCGAACCCATCGGAACCCCCTAGCTCAAGTTACACATACTCTATTAATGGTCATATGATAGGTAATAATTCTTGGAACAATGAATTTGATTTTGATACGCTCATCGTTCTTTATTTTAGGGGCGGATGTGAACAGGGCGACGGCAAACAACGACCATACCGTCTTGTCTCTTGCTTGTGCAGGGGGTCATCTTTCCGTAGTAGAGCTGTTGTTGGCGCATGGTGCAGACCCTTCCCATAAACTCAAGGTTTGTATGCATTTCTCAAGTGTCTTTTTTGGTGGGCATGTAAAGCATAATGCGAACCTATGTATGTAATGGCGATTTCATCCATCCATCCGGCCGGCCTGTTGTCCAGTTTTTCAAAGTTTCTTCAGAGTTCCTCATAAAAAGTTAAAGTTTCTTCAGATATCCTTATGGAAGGTTAGAATTTCCTTAAAAAATGTGAACAAAATTCAGAGACAGATTAAAGACTAATTTCTCTGAAATGTCTACAAACATTTGATATTTTCTTAGAAGATAATGTAAAATGATTTTTTTCCAATATTCTTCAGAGATCCTCAAGCATCTCCCTCATAGCACTGGAGATTTAAAATCCTTAATATTCTTCAAAATATTTTTGGAACGATTGTATCAGACATGATTATTTAACTGTGCCTTTATTATTGTTTATTTGCCCAAAGTTGCTACAGTATATGAACTGACCAGACTTTTTTATTTAGTATGCTGAGTCAGTGAGTGTGACAGGATGTGACTGCATGTGGACATAGGGAGGGATGCCATGTGGGACATGGATGGGGGCCATGTGGGACATATAATATTATATATATACCATGTGGTATACACCAAGGGCTATATCAGGCATAATTATTTGACTCCGCCTATTTTTCTTATTCAACAGTTCATTTGCAAATAATTTATTATATGAACTGACACTTTTATACATAGTATGCTCAATCAAGGACTGTAATAGTCAGGATGAGACTTATGAAGCCTATGGGATGCCATGTGGGACATGGGGTGGGGGTACCATGTGGGAAATGGGATGGGATGCCATGTGGAACATGGTAGAATGCCATGTATATATGGTGGAATGTTGTTTTAAAGCTAACTTATAGACCCTACAACAGTCATTCTTAAACCATCTTGCAAACTTAAATCACTTTTGTGTTTCAGGGATCAGCATATGAAAGTAGATTCTTACTTGATGTCACTTATTTGGAGTACACTCTACACCAGTCGTTTTAAAGCAAACTTGTAGACCCGACAACAGTCATTTTTAAACAAACTTGCTGCAACTTTATTCACTTATGTGCTTCAAGGATGAAAATATCAATGCAGATTCTTCCTTTATGTCTCTTATTTGTGGTTAACTCTCTACACCAGTCATTTTTAAACAAACTTGCAACTTTATTCACTTTTGTGCTTCAAGGATAAAAATATTAATGCAGATTCTTTCTTGATGTCACTTATTTGTTGTAAACTCTCTACAACAGTCATTCGTAAACAAACTTGTAGACTCTACACCAGTCATTCTTAAACAAACTTACTGCAACTTAGATCACTTTTGTCCTGGAAGATACCAAAGTAGAGTCTTACCTGATCTATATATTCTACTATTATGCAACATATATTTTGTGTCATTTCTTTTACAGGATAATTCAACATGTTTGATTGAAGCTTCTAAAGGCGGTCACTCAGGGGTCATGGCTCTGGTGTTGGGGTACCCAAGGAACCTTCTGACGCCAGTAGAGGGAACCACAACGCCACCCACACCTGAGCAAGGAGAGGTAAGGAAGGCCTGTTTCTTTTGAATGGTGAAATTAGTCATTATATCTGCCGTGTGTGACAGGACAGCTAGAAAAACCATGTTCCGTAAATGTAGTTAAGGGATACGGTAATTTGTGGGGAGACAGTGTCCATCATGTGTGAATAATACAAAGAAGACATTGTTGGAAAAATCCATCTCAATATAAAGCTTGTTTATCAAGGCATTGACTTCTGCATTTATGGATGCCCGAAGCAAAATAAGGATCTTTTTGTTTATTAATGTGAATTTCTAAAAGAAAGAAAAACATAAAGTCACCCAATGAGGCAACCCCAGCAAACAGGATGTCACACAGCACTTTTTAGGGCAAGTGATGTCGATATCTGCAAAAAAGGAAGCAGATTTGTAAAGAAATTTTCTAAAGTGATTTTTGGTTCGCATGCGAAGCCTAATGCGAATCATAATGCGAACCTTGTAATGGCAATTACGTCTGTCCGGCCGTCCACAGTTTTTTCCTGAGATTTCTTCAGAAATGTTAAAGTTTTTTGAGATTTCCTCAGAAAATGTTAGTTTCTTCAGAGTTCCTCAGAAAAAGTTAAAGTTTCGTCAGATATTCTTATGGAAGGTTAGAATTTCCTTACAAAATGTTAGGTTTTTAGAGACACTGAAGACAGAATTGAAGACTATTTTCTTTAAAAATTCTAAAAACATTTGATATTTTCTTAAAAGATAACTGTAAAATGATATAATTATCTAATATTCTTCAGAGATCCTTAAGTGTCTCTCTTGTAGCACTTGAGATTTAATATCCTTAAATTCTTCAGAATATATGGGCACCAACGGTTGTATCAGACATGAATATTAAACTGCACCTTTATTATTGTGGTGTTTTGCATAAAGTTGCTACAGTATATGAACTGATCAGACTTTTTTATTTAGTATTCTTAGTCAGGTAATGTGGCAGGATGTGATTGCATATGGACATAGGGAGGGATGCCATGTGGGACATGGGTGGGTGCCATGTGGGACATATTATATAACATATACCATGTGGTATACACCAAGGGCTATATCAGGCATAATTATTTGACTCCACCTTTTTTTTCTTATTCAACTCATTTGCATATAAGTTATTATATGAACTGACACTTTCATACATAGTATGCTGAATCAGAGACTGTGATAGTTAGGATGAGACTTCTTATGGAGCCTATGGGATGTCATGTGGGACATAGGGTGGGATGCCATGTGGGACATAAGGTGGGATGCCATGTGGGACATGGAGGTGGGATGCCATGTGGAACAGGGTGGAATGTCATGTAGGATATATGGTGGAATGTTATGCAGGACATAGGGTGGAATGCCATTGGATGGAATGTCATGTGGGACATAGGATGTCATGTGGGACATGGGGTTCCACTCCATTTTAACAAGTTATTTGTATATAAGTTATTATATGAACTGACACTTTTATACATTGTATGCTCAATCAGGGACTAATAGCTAGGATGAGACTTCTTATGGAGCCTATGGGATGTTAGTGGGACATGGGTGGGATGCCATGTGGGACATGGGGTGGGATGCCATGTGGAACAGGGTAGAATGCCATGTGGGACATGGTGGGATGCCATGAGTAACACAGTGTGACATAGGTTGGGATGCCATGTGTGACATAAGGTAGGATGCCACGTGTGACATAAGGTAGGATGCCATGTGTGACATAAGGTAGAATGCCATGTGTGACATAGGGTAGGAGGCTATGTGGGACATAGGGTAGGAGGCCATGGGGACATGGGATGTGATGCCATGTGGGACATAAAGTAGGATGTCATTGGGACATTAGGAGGGATACCATGTGGAACATAGGGTGGGATATAAGGTGGGTTGCCATGTGGGACATCAGGTGGGAAGCCACTGATGCGGGACACAGGAAGGGATGCCATGTGGAACATAGGGAGGGATGTCATGTGGTACATATGGTTGGATTAATGTGTGACATACATGTAGGATGGAGTCCATGTGGGTCATAGCATGGAATGCCATGTGGGACATGGTAGAATGCTATGTCGGACATATGGTGGAATGCCATGTGAGACACTATGGTGGAATGACATGTGGGAGATATGGTAGAATGCCATGTGGCACAAGGCATGGGATGTCATGTGGGACATGAGGTGGGATGTCATTTGGGACATTAGATGTGATCCATGTGGGGCATAGGGTGGAATGCCATATGGGTCATAGAATGGGATGCCCTGTGGGACATGATGGAATGCCACGTGGGACAAGGGATGGGATGGGATGTCATGTAGAACATGGGGTGGGATGCCATGTGGGAGATATGGTGGAATGCCATGTGGGACATGGGATGGGATGTCATGTGGGACATGGGGTGGGATGCCATGTGGGACATGGGATGCCATGTGGGACATGGGATGCCATGTGGGACATGGGATGCCATGTGGGACATGGGATGCCATGTGGGACATGGGATGCCATGTGGGACATGGGATGCCATGTGGGACATGGGATGCCATGTGGGACATGGGATGCCATGTGGGACATGGGATGCCATGTGGGACATGGGATGCCATGTGGGACATGGGATGCCATGTGGGACATGGGATGCCATGTGGGACATGGGATGCCATGTGGGACATGGGATGCCATGTGGGACATGGGATGCCATATGGGACTTAGTGTGAGATGCCATTTTTATTATTGGCTGGGTCATATGATATGGGTGTCAATTTGCTTGGGCATGCGAACCATGACAGTATTTACCGTTCTTGTCTTGCCATGATGTGTGGCTTTATGATACAGTCAAGGTTTTAATGGGATTTCTTTCTCAAAAAGGACTTTTAACTAAAAAGGCTCTTTTAACAGTAAATTAGGAATGACTGAATTATCGTCTGAAATATCAAATGGACTTTGCATTTAACTTTATCGAATAGCCAACTGGTTGGCTCCATGTTTGAGTATCCTTTCAGGCGGTGAGTTCCAAATTCACTTCTTGGGTCAGGTCAAACAATGATTTTAAAATTGCATCTGCTGCTTTCTCCTCAGGTGCTCGAGAGTTATAGGAGAGTCAGATGTAGGAGGGGGAATAATTTTATATGATTTGTGACATGGTGTGCTGTTCGTTGTTGTGGTTGTACCAGGACATCTCTGCACCTAAAAGCATGATCCTCTGGACATGACGTTCCGTTTTAGTGTGTATGGATGATTGATTGTTGTAAGCATTATGGTTCTTTGGTGAATAGCGCATTTAAATACTGTTAATTAGTATTTTTATTATTATTATAAGATTCAAATAAATTAAGTTTTGTTTCCCAGATTCCAAGGGTACCAATTCAAGCTCTGCCAACCGTAGTCCCCCCTCAGGAACCAGACCGGCACCCAGAGGATGTACAGGCAGGTCTTTATCCAGGTGTGTAAAAGATCACTCATTGTACTGGTTTATTACCTCTGCCAACGAAGTTGGACGAAGGTTATGTTTTCGCCTGTGTTTGTTTGTTTGTCTGTTTGTTTGTCATCAAGATATCTCCAGAACTGATGATTGGATTTTGATTAAATTTGGTGTGTGGTTTTGTTACTGCTTATGGAAGAATTGATTAGAATTGAGACATTGAAACAGGGAAAGGGTGCCAATGGAGTGGTGGGGACTAATTAGGGTGAGTTTGTCTGTCATCAAGATATCTCCAGAAGTAATGATTAGATTTTGATTAACTCTCATGTGTGGTTTTGTTACTGTTTTATGAGAAAGTGATTGAAATTTGGGATTAATTGGAACAGGGGAAAGGCAGAAATTGTGGGTTGGGGATGTTTTAGGATGAGATCTATCAAGACTAAGTTGAAACTTTCTAATGGAATGTGCTGAACAATGAATTTGAGCTCTGAATAGAGATCCAAACAAACAATTTTCTGGACTTAAAGAGACTTACAGCAAGTGTCCTCTGGTTTCTGCTATGAATGGAAAATGATGGAATGTGAATCCTGGCTGAATAGAGCTCTAACAATGATGCTTCAATTGAATAAAACTTAAAACAATGGCCTTGGAAAAAATCCAGTCAGAAGATAATCTTTAAGTGTTCAGATTGCTAATTTTTATTACAGATCAAAACTTGGGCATGAATCTTGGTGGGCCTAGGATTTCTGAGGTAGATTATATTTGGTATAGAGATCAAATGCACTCTAAAATTATTTCAGTCATGTTGGAATTGCAACGGGGTAGAGGTATGCACTCTAGACAGTGCTAATATTCTAGTTAGTAAAGTAGGGAGGGTTGGAGTTGGAATTATTTATCAAATTTCCTACGGTTTTAAATAAAGGTTTCAAAAATCTTCCCCTTTCCAAAAGAAATAATATTATTGTAGTGAATACATCTTTATATACTTTCCTCTTTTGCATTTAATTTAATTTCATCGCACAATTACATAGGGGGCATCTTTAGAGCACATATTTACCATTCATACTGTTGTTTAATAATAATAATACATTAATTTATATAGCGCTAATTTTGTATTATTTTGTTATTTCTCTATTTTCCCGCGGTTATAACCGAGGAAACCGTAGATTTTTGCCAGCTCCGGGGAGGGGTAGCTAAGTCTTAAAGACAATGCAGTAGCAAAACTTCCTATCGAAATTGTCTAAAATTGGTCTTTTGCTCACAATTTCAGGCTTAATTGTAGACGGTTTCATGCAAATCTTGTCGTATTTAGAATCGGAAGACCCGGGAGTTTGGAATTGATTATAAAATTTCCCACGGTTCTGAATATAGGTACCGAAAATTTCCCCGTGAAAATTTGTGATTGAAATGATATTAATGTAGTGAATCCATCTTTATATACTTCCCTCTTTCGCAATTTTATGTACTTTTCATCGCACAATTACATGGGGGACATTTTTAGAGCACATATTTACAACATACACTGTTGTTTATTCAAAAAATCTATTTAAAAAACAAATGTATATGTATATATTTTTTATATGATTTCTTTTTTCTTCCTGTGAATTCCCGATTTTTCACAGTTATAACTGCTAGAACAGTAGATTTTTTCCAGCTCAGGGAAGACCTCTTCTCTACCATAGAAATCATAGCCAAGGTTATTGCACGGTTATTTTTGTGTCATACACATTCACATTAAGTTTTCACGTAGGCACAGTTGGTTGATGCTTGAACACACTTGCAATTGATAATTAATTATGATGATTTATAAAATTGTTCAAACGATGTTGGGAGACAATTCTGTTAGCATGCAATATGATACTTACCCATCTATTCCATATTCTTAATGTTTTATGATATTACAGTGATTTTCTTCTTCACACATATTTTTTCTCAGCCGCTGAAATGCTAGATGATCTTATTGAACCTGTCGATCCAGCTGCCCAAGATGATAGCCTCTACCAGCAAAAAATAGACTCGGAACTAAGTGCTGCATCTCAGATAGTCTCCAATTTTCCCTCCTCCCTCATCGAACGGACCACAAAATCCATTTCGAGGCCAGCAATGAAGCACATAAAGACTGCTGAAGAGCAAATTCTAGAAAAGCAGCAGATAATAGCCGAGCTGCAGAAGGTGGAACGAGAGTTACAGCAGAGGATGGAGATCCAAAAGGCACAGTCGGAGATCCTTGCCAAAAAGAAGGCGGAGCTTGCTAGCAAATCTTTTCAAGACGGATCCAGTATGGACGCGATCTCGGCGGCCATTGAGGCGGTTGCAACAGCGCAAGAAGTGTTAGATGTATCTGAAGCCAATAATAATCTTCAAGACTCGCCCGAGTCCCCCACGTGTCAGATTGCTGAGGGGGCGGTCAGTGATTTATCGTTGGACATGAGGGAAATTAAATTGAATAGAGCATCTCCCCCCATTCCTGAAGAGTTTGAACTCCCTCCGTTTGTTGAGAAACAAAAAGTAGAGGAATCTTCTCAGACGGGTGGGAGAGAGATGGTGACCAATAATACCCAGACCTGTGAAGACTACATGGTTGACCATCTCTCGTCCCTCATTGATAATCAAAATGGTAGAGGGGATGTCCCTCTCCTACGGGATTCCTTATCTCAGTTGCAAACCAAGAAACAAGCTGTCCCCACCACCACCCCTCTGCCAGAGGTTCACACCTTTTTGAATAATATGGACTCCATTCCTCATGGACAACAGATTGGAGGTATCCCTAAGGGGGAGAGACCAATCACAGAGGGGCAGGAGCAACCGGATTCCACGCCCCCTCGAGACGTCCAGTTGGATACAAACCACCTGGATGGGTTGTCGGGTATGGATCAAAAAGAGGCAGTGAAGTTGATGGAGAAACTACCAAAGCTTGAAGGATTGATGACAATCGATTTACCCAGTATTACCGAGGATGATTTAGATGGTAAGAGACCCCTTCATATTCATACTTTAAAGTTCAAGATGAATTTTGAGGCAGAGTGTTTATATATGTATTTAATGCATGGGCAAAGGACTTTAACACTGAGAGGAAGGGCCTGACTTTAGGAGGGTCATTCGTAAGTACAAAGTCCTTTGAACTGGCATTAAATATGCATATAAATACGATGCCAAAACAATGATCTTTTTATAGAATTTTCATTTCGATAGTTTAAAATGCTTAAAAAACAACTAAAAAGAATGAAAAATGAGAAAGGTTACATATATTTTATCATTTTGTTGAAAAAATGAAAATTTCTTTGTTTTGAAAATGGAATAAACCAACTAATCATTGTCATGCATTAACATAATTTATTGCACAGGTCATCACAATGTAGATTCTCCATAGAAATTTTATAAATTAGTGTAGTAGGTCAGCCATGTTGATCTTGTATAAACCATTTAAAATCTGAACCATAAATATCCGGAAAATAAATTTGATTTTTGTAACATGGCTGAAATTCACATGTCCATAATAGACTAATTGTATACTGGGGGCAGGCCTATAAAAGATCTACGGTCCTGGTGGTTGTAACCATGGGAAAAAATTGGGAATTTGTTTGGGGAGAAAGGAGGGGGAGGGTTTTTTCCGTACAAATTATTATTATTGTTTTTTTTTGAGTAAGCAACAGTGGTTAATATGTGCTTTAAAAACATCCCCCCGTGTAATTGTGCGATGGATAGTAAATTAGATTGCGAGGGGAGGGGGGGGGGGAGCATTTATATTAAAGATGTATTTTCTACATTAATATTATTTCTGTCATGATTTTTTGAGGGAAGATTTTTGACAGAACGAACAATGGGAAATTTTATAATCAATTCCAACTCTGACTGGGAGAATCTTATCAACCAATAATATATTGGTGATTCTTGACCATATGCACAATTCATTTGTAGGGTATTGGGACCAAGTGTTAGAAAAACCAAAATGCTTTCAAATGCTGTTCATATGTTCAAGAGCTATTTCCAGCAACTGCTACTGATTGGTTGGGTAACAAAGGAAAAATTTCCCCGCGGTTTATTGGTTGAAGTAATCACATTCGGCTAAAATTGAAATGGTCTAGCGGAGAAAAGGACAGAGTGGTGAAGAAACCACTTTGATGAAGTTTGTTGTTTGGGAGAGATATCCAGGTTTAAAGATGTCACAAATGTGTTTATAAGTCACACACCTCCTATTTTCTGAACAATTTCTAATTGCAAATTAAGTCATTTTTTTCTTATTATCTTTAATATTTATTATAAATATGCTTCCAAATTTTCTTCAGATGGTAAATCATTGCCACTTCCTTAGACTGCGCGTCATCTGCAAATATATCCAAATCCAGTGGTTGCAAGTCAGTAAAGTTTCCAAAAAAGTTCATTATAATATAGATTGTGGTAGACGAACATGTTACAAACGGCCAAATGACCACTGTTCATTTTTCTTTATCAACAATTAACTACCTATCGATTGATCACATTTCACGGCTTAAATTTTGTCATGTTTATGAAATGCTGTTCTTTATGTTTATGATCTTTTGACTCATGTGGAAGTTGTTTTCTGTTAAAAATATTTCAACCTTTTTTTTTCTTTTTTTTTCAGTCTGGAAAGAAAGCCAAACTGCAGAACAGAAGAGATCGATCCCTCAAACCCAGTCTGTTGGAACCCAGTGCGGGGGCCTTGATAGACTCCCTCTCACCACCAGCATGTCCCCCACTCCATATGCTTCAGCTCCTGCATCCCCTGGTGAATTTGACCCCTCTGCTTTCAACCCCCACCCCCCTGTGGAGATTGACGCGCAGACGGAGAGTAACCATGACACAGCCTTGACTATAGCTTGCGCCGGTGGGTACGATGAGCTGGTCCAGATGCTGCTTGACAAGAAAGCAAACATTGAGCACAGAGATAAAAAAGGTGAGAGCTGGAAGCAATTATAGGGTGTACGTCAAGGTTGCAGATCATAATTTGGGCCTTTTGATAAGATTAAGATAGCTTTCGTTACTAAGGAATATCCCTGTGAATCATTTCTATATGATAGAGGACTATGAAAGAAACAAATTGTTGAAATAACCATGTTGATATCTCATTCCATTTTGGAGTAATTGCATTTCAGAGATATGACCAATGTGGACCTCACAGTGTATAGAGGGATTTCATCCCTGACTCTAACTCAACTGGACTCCATTTTGTAGGGCAGTGGCGTCATTGCGTTTCATGCGTCCTCACACAGCTCAGTCACATCACACAGCTCAGTCACATCACACAGCTCGGTCACATCACACGTACAAACATACTACATACTATCCTATGCTATCCTACCAGTACCAGTCCAGCAAATTTTACTAAGTGTAATTTTTTTGTTCGCTTCAACTTTAATTCATATTTTCCTTAAGTTTTATATTTTCACTGTGTATACGATAACGTTAATGCCAGCTGATTGGTCGTTATACTTAGACAAAGCCTACATACCTGATATAAAGTGCTAGTTGCAGATCCTTGTTTAAACTGTTGGCTGAAGCCGTCACGTTGTACAGCAGAAACCTACCTTCGAACGTCGATCAGGATTAGATGGGAATAGAGAAAATGTCTTTTTATTCCTCTGCACACATTTATTAGTGCAACCAACGGCACAGCAAGATTCTGACATAATTATCTACAAAAATAATTGTATATAACAACATGCAACATATGTAAGTCTAAATAAGTGTACAGCAGACGACAGTGGTATTGCCCAACAAAATGGCGATATAAACAAAGTCATGTGACTCCATGACACAGCTGAAACACCCTTATAGTGTGGTGTCATAAAGGTAGATCCAAGACATTTTTCATGTATTTCTATACAAAAAAAAATAAAAAGATTTTCTTTTACTCTTGTAATGGTTTATGAACAGATGGGCAAAGCATGTTCTGGTAAACTGCATATTTTACCCCATCTCAATTATAAAACAAAGAATGTTTTCATTAATTGAGAAAAGTTATCAAAGAAACACATACAAATTGTCTTGGATTTGCCTTTATGACATCACACTGTACACTGCGAGGTTACTTATGACACACTTGTGAAATCTTTGAAATACAATAACTTTACTACGGAATAAGACAGCATGGTTTTTACACCAATTTGTTTCTTAAATAGTCATCTATTATTTATGTATGAAAATGAAAATTCACGGAATAATATTCCTTTAAAAAGCTGTGCTTTTAATTTTGTTATTCATTTTGTAAAGCATTTATAGGCTGCATGTTTAGCTAGCTACCCCCTCCCGAAAGGTTATCATTACCTGCCTTTGAATGGATTACACCTTTTTCTCCCACTTGCACTTGCTAGTCAGCACTCACTTATTAGACAGCACTCACTTATTAGACAGCACTCACTGACTAGACAACACTCACTTGCTAGACCCTCGCTGCCCACAACTCAGTAGCCGAGCTCTTCCAAAAAACCGCTCTGGATAAAATTATCTCCTTCCTTTATCATGCTTTCCTCTACAACCATATTTAGTCCTCCTTCCCCACCCCCTCTCTCTTTACATTATTTTTCCACCCATACACCTCTCTCGATCCCAGCTTTCTGGCTTTTAGTTCTCGTGTTTCTCTCAATCTCTCCCTGTTTACTGTCCTTCCTACCTCTGGAATGATTTAACCTATCAGGCACAATTTGACCCTTGCTGTTGTGGTGCCGTTAAAGTCTCATCAAACAAACAAACAAACTTGCTAGACAGCACTCACTTGCTAGACAGCACTCACTACACAGCACTCACTGACTAGACAACACTCACTTGCTAGACAGCACTCACTTGCTAGACAGCACTCGCTTACTAGACAGCACTCACTGACTAGACAGCACTCACTGACTAGACAACACTCACTTGCTAGACAACACTCACTTGCTAGACAGCACTCACTGACTAGACAACACTCACTTGCTAGACAACACGCACTTGCTAGACAGCACTCACTTGCTAGACAGCACTTACTGACTAGACAACACTCACTTGCTAGACAGCACTCACTGACTAGACAACACTCACTTGCTAGACAACACTCACTTGCTAGACAAAACTCACTGACTAGACAACACTCACTTGCTAGACAGCACTCACTGACTAGACAACACTCACTTGCTAGACAGCACTCACTGACTAAACACCACTCACTGACTAGACAACACTCACTTGCTAGACACCACTCACTGACTAGACAACACTCACTTACTAGACACCACTCACTTGCTAGACAACACTCACTTGCTAGACAACACTCACTTGCTAGACAGCACTCACTGACTAAACAACACTCACTGACTAGACAACACTCACTTGCTAGACACCACTCACTGACTAGACAACACTCACTTACTAGACACCACTCACTTGCTAGACAACACTCACTTGCTAGACAGCACTCACTTGCTAGACAGCACTTACTTACTAGACAGCACTCACTGACTAGATAGCACTCACTTGCTAGTCAGCACTTACTTACTAGACAGCACTCACTGACTAGACAACATTCACTTGCTAGATGTCACACCCATACATGCATTACTTTGTGTACTGGACAAAACATGCCAAACAAGTACTTACATATATTACAAGTGGATGCATCATTTGAGCATCAACTATTGTATTCCTCAAATGTAAATGCAACATTTAATGCATCCACAGTTGTTGGCGCTGCTTTGAAAATTCAATATCTTGACTTAAAGTGTGTGCTGTAATGTAAACACAGAATCCAAAATTTCCTATAACCAAGGATCCTTCTCAAATGATATCAGATTCTTTATAAGATTAGTTCAGGGGTCAAGCAAGTCCATCTTATATGAAAGAGGACTTAAAAGAAACAAAATGGTGAGGAAAGCTTTCATAAAGCCTATTCTGTTAAGGAGATATTCACGTTAAAAGCTCCTGACTTATTTATCTGTGTAGAAATGACTGGTGTAGTAAGTCTACTATAGAAGGTTGGTTCTCTCATCCCCACATTCTTAGCAATTGTTATTGTATTTTAAAGAACATTTATTTAACTGCCTCTACACATCCATAAACCATTAAATTATTAGTTCAGGGGTCAAGCATGTCCATCTTATTTGAAAGAGGACTTTAAAACAAACAAAATTGTGAAGAAAGCATTTAAAAATCTTAATCCTCACTTTCTTTGCAACTGTTGATTTATTTAAAAAAAAATTCATTTGCATTTCTTACTATTTGAATTATTTTTTACTATTTGAATTCAAAATTTCTTCAGGTGGTAAATTATAATAACCCTCACAAGATTCAATTTGACTACTTTATCAACATATCCAATGGTTTTGGGTCCCAAAATCACAGGAAGAAATAAGATAGAGTACATAAAGACTTTGAGGAATCTGAGGCTATGACATCACAACTAGTCTGATTTCATTCGTTTCTACACAAATGATACCAAACTTTAAATTATTATATTGCCTTTTAAATGAATAAGATTTTTAAATGCTTTATTCACCATTTTGTTTAGACTTCTACTGTTCCTTTATAGAACAGGCAATTTGTGTGTATTTTCTTCTAAAGACCCATAAAACCCTTGATCATCTGTAAGTCCTCGGTTGATAGATGCGTTGTCACTCATGTCCTCGATAGTATAGGAATGTAAACACACCCTCACCGTTAATTAGTAAACGCAGCAAACAATTTGCAGTCAAACCCAATTCCAGATATTCCATATTGATTACAACCCTCTTTTTTTGTCCACAGGTTTTACACCTCTCATTCTAGCAGCGACAGCTGGCCATTATAAAACTGTAAAAATCCTTCTACAGCATGATGCTGACATCGAGGCGCAGTCTGAAAGGACAAAGGATACACCGTTGTCCTTGGCATGCTCAGGTGGCAGATATGAGGTAAGAGCTATTAAAGAAAGAGGACTTTGTGTAATTTTTTTCTCTTGTGATTGAGTAATGAATGTTTCTCTCTTGTGATTGAGTAATGAATGTTTCTCTCACGCGATTGAGTAATGAATCTTTCTCTCACATGAATGTATCTCTCACATGATTGAGCAATGAATCTTTCTCTCACGCGATTGAGTAATGAATGTTTCTTTCACATGAATGTTTCTCTCACATGAATGTTTCTCTCACATGATTGAGTAATGAATGTTTCTCTCTCGTGATTGAGCAATGAATGTTTCTCTCACGCGATTGAGTAATGAATCTTTCTCTTACATGAATGTTTCTCTCACATGAATGTTTCTCTCACATGATTGAGCAATGAATGCTTCTCTCACGCGATTGAGTAATGAATGTTTCTCTCACATGAATGTTTCTCTCACGTGATTGAGTAATGAATGTTGCTCTCACGCGATTGAGTAATGAATGTTTCTCTCACGTGATTGAGTAATGAATGTTGCTCTCACGTGATCGAGTTATGAATGTTTCTCTCACGTGATCGAGTAATGAATGTTTCTCTCACGTGATTGAGTAATGAATGTTGCTCTCACGTGATCGAGTAATGAATGTTTCTCTCACGTGATCAAGTTATGAATGTTTCTCTCACGTGGTTGAGTAATGAATGTTTTTCTCACGTGATGAGTTCTGAATGTTTTTCTCACGGGATTGAGTATTTAATGTTTCTCTCACGTGATTGAGAAATCAAATCTTTCTCTTACATGATTGAGAAATAAATGTTTCTCTCACGTGATTGAGAAATGAATGTTTCTCTCACGTGATTGAGTAATGAATGTTTCTCTCACGTGATTGAGTAATGAATGTTTCTCTCACGTGATTGAGTAATGAATGTTTCTCTCACGTGATTGAGTAATGGATGTTTCTTTCACGTAATTGAATAATGGATGTTTCTCTCACGTGATTGAATAATGGATGTTTCTCTTGCGTGATTGAGTAATGAATGTTTCTCTCACGTGATTGAATAATGAATGTTTCTCTCACGTGATTGAGAAATGAATGTTTCTCTCACATGATTGGGTTGTGGATGTTTCTCTCACGTGATTGAGTTATAAATGTTTCTCTCACGTGATTGAGCTATGAATGTTTCTCTCATATGATTGAGTAATGAATGTTTCTCTCACGTGATTGAGTAATGAATGTTTCTCTCACGTGATTAAGTTATGAATGTTTTTCTCACGTGATTTTGCTATGAATGTTTCTCTCACGTGATAGAGTAATAGATGTTTCTCTCACGTGATTGAATAATGGATGTTTCTTTCACGTGATACAGTAATAGATGTTTCTCTCACGTGATTGAATAATGGATGTTTCTCTCACGTGATTGAGTTATGAATGTTTCTCTCATGTGATTGAGCTATGAATGTTTCTCTTACGTGATAGAGTAATAGATGTTTCTCTCACGTGATTGAATAATGGATGTTTCTCTCACGTGATTGAGTTATGAATGTTTCTCTCACGTGATTGAGTAATGAATGTTTCTCTCATGTGATTAAGTAATGAATGTTTCTTTCATGTGATTGAGTAATGAATGTTTCTTTCATCTGATTGAGAAATGAATGTTTATCTCACGTGATTGAGTTATGAATGTTTCTCTCACGTGTTTGAGTAATGAATGTTTCTCTCACATGATTGAGTAATGAATGTTTCTCTTATGTGATTGAGTTATGAATGTTTCTCTCACGTATTGAGCTATGAATGTTTCTCTCATGTGATTAAGATATGAATGTTTCTCTCACGTGATTGAATAATGGATGTTTCTTTTATGTGATTGAGTAATGAATGTTTCTCTAATGTGATTGAGTTATGAATGTTTCTCTCATGTGATTGAGAAATGAATGTTTTTCTTATGTGATTGAGTTATGAATGTTTCTCTCTTGTAATTGAGTAATGAATGTTTCTCTCATGTGATTGAGCTATGAATGTTTCTCTCACGTGATCGAGTAATGAATGTTTCTCTCACGTGATAGAGTAATAGATGTTTCTCTCACGTGATTGAGTAATGAATGTTTCTTTAATGTGATTGAGTAAGGAATGTTTCTCTCACGTGGTTGAGTAATGAAAACTCATGAATTGAATGTAAATTGTGTTTAATGAGACATGTAATTAAAAAAATTGCAAGACATTCCAACCCTTAATTTTTCCTGTTTTGATTCAAGACAAAGGAAACCTGTCATTCAAGGTACATTAATATCTTCTCTCAGCACCATAGCAGAAGATTTTTGCATTCCATTTCTAAGCTGCTGTGAACCATTAATTGGCCCATGAGTACATCTCTTATAGTGCCTTGTTGCCTATACTTGTGTTTGACCTGGCCATATACCTAATGTGCTATTGTTCACTTGGCATTTCATAGAAAAAAATTAGGAACTTTACAAAGCATGTTTCATTCTTTTACAGGTTGTCGAGTTACTTTTAAAACATGGGGCGAATAAAGAGCACAGAAATGTTTCCGATTACACCCCTCTCAGTTTGGCCGCATCTGGTGGCTACGTGAACATCATCAAGTTACTGCTCAAGTCGGGTGCCGAAATCAACTCCAGGTAAACACTCCTACAATAATTAGAACAAGTGCTTAAACGCCTGTGGACAGGAAGCAACAACTTAATCTGAATTGGGAAAAAATAGGCTATATACCATGAAAATAGCAAAAGAAATTTAATTAACATCGGTTAAAAATTGATCATTTTACAGCATTTTGAATGTTAAAGCCTTATTATAATAATTTATTCAAATTTATTGAAATTTTGTGACATCGACATTTAAAATTTGTAAATTTATTTCCAGTATAAATTATGTACAATTTTTAAATAGGAAAATACAATAATATACAATACAGAACAATAAGCGAAAGGAAAGAATGTAGAAAATGAGACAATAAAATGACATGGAAAACCTAATGAATTTCCTTATGTTGACATGTTTTTTTTTGCTAATCTGTTTCTTAAGATTTTCTCTATCAGATACATAAAAATGAAATTCCATGCAAATATTTCTTTAAAGAAGATCATATTTTATATCTGTTGTATTTAAAATGCAGGGTAAAAATGTTCAGTTTGTTTGTTTACATGATCCTCCCGTGCGGGAACCCATCAGGATTCCTGTATGGAATATTGATGCCAAGCTATAACAGATGCTAGATATAGTAACTGACAGTCTCTTCAATCGAACACAACAATTTTTTACGTCTATGGTTTGGAGATGGGAAACCACAACCCAAATACTAGACAACAATTTCTATGTTGAAGCTTGGTTTAAACCCAAAATGTCCAATTGGAAGACACTGAAGTGCACTGCTCCAAGTGATCATAAATTGAGAGGAGGGGTGACATGTGTCTAATTCAATAATCATTTCTCTGCCCCTGTTTTGTTCGTGTAGAACTGGTAGCAAACTTGGGATCTCCCCTCTTATGCTTGCTGCCATGAACGGTCACACAGCAGCTGTCAAACTCTTACTGGACAACGGAAGCGACATTAATGCCCAAATTGAAACAAACCGCAATACCGCCCTCACCTTGGCTTGCTTCCAAGGTCGGACAGAGGTGGTCAGTCTTCTTGTGGACCGCAAGGCAAACGTTGAACACAGAGCAAAGGTTAGAATTTCTCACTATCTGTTTTGGGGTTAGATTTTTCATCAGATTTGTTTTTATTTTTTGTCACAGTTTGAATTCTGTAGTGTCGTAGAAGTGTAAGGCATTCTGCTGTTGGAGGTTCCTCACTATGCTGGCCAGTTCCTTAAATGAATAGTCCTGTAAATTTCTAGAGCCTACTCTACCACGCGGTGATAATATCGCAGTTTTCAAATTACCATATTCTAAAAATAAAATCAGGACCTTACCAAAATCCTGTAGGTATGCGAATAGTTTCATTACAAAGATCTTAATAATTTTGTATTTTTTTGGGGGGGTCTATACTCAGGTTTTTTGTTAAATTTTGTCCAAACATTAAGAAATTTTCCTTTGTTAAAATGACACAAAAAATGCATATTTTGAAAAATTGACATAAATTGCTTGGAAAATAAATTTAGATTATATATATATATATATATATATATATATATATATGTAAATATATATATATATATATATATATATTTATATGTATATATGTAAATATATATATATATAATATATATGTATATATATGTATGTATGTATGTATGTATGTATTTATGTATGTATGTGTGTATGTGTATATGTATGTATATATGTATACATGTATATATGTTATTTTTTTACCCTTTTTGTTAAGAATTTGGGTGATCCACCCCTATACCATAATGAAAAGTTTTAAACACCATTCTGTAGCGAAAACAATGTGCTTTTACTTGGATTGCTACAATAAAAGACATACCCCCTCGATCGTTCCAAACAACGTGTTATAGCTACGTCACTAGAGTTATTTTGAGATTTGTTGACATTTACGGTGAGACGACAGAAGAACGTGCCTCCCAAGTCTTATTTCAAAGTGAAACTGAGGATTAGGAAGAGTCAGAAGGTTTATCGACAGTAATAGAGATCTTTTAGTACCTGGACCCAACCCAGAAGAGGCCCAGGGAATATTAGAACCAGATGAAATGGATAGCGTGCTTTTTCAATTTTCTGAAATCCTGAGTGCATTTTTAAACTTTATGCTTATTAACGTTAGGCCTAGGCATAGCTAGTGTGCATCCCTTGCAAAATAAAACTTTATAAATTAGCTGGGATTATTTACTTGCAAGGATTATAAACAAGTAAATGGGTTACTAAAATCAGACATGATAAACAACTAGTAATTTTGGATGAAACTTTACAGACCAACTCCTAATTCGTAGTGCAACAGTGCCCATATACCTATTTCTCAAAATCTCAATTCCATGTTGTGAGGTTGTGGAGTAGGATTAAAATTTTAAGGGGAAAGTGTCTTATGTTGGGGGAAAGAGACCCATATTGGGTGCAAGAGACCCATGTTAGGGGAAAGAGACCCATGCTGGGGGAAAGAAATCTATGGTGGGGGCCAAGCGGTCCCATTTTACCATTTTTGGCACATTTGACTCTTGACTGTCATGCAACAAAACAAACCATTTAAGGGAAAATCCTTCTTTTTTTTTTTAAAGCAATTTGGATCCTGGAAGGGAGCCATATTTTTGGGGGCTGGAATCACCCCTGGTCCCCTTCTTAATATATAAATGCCAGAACCCCTCCCCCCCCCTCCCCTCCCCTCCCCTCTTGTACTTCTTTAAAAATAGTTGAAATTGTATTTCCTTGAATTATTTTCCTGTATTTGGACAAATTTGTTGACATTTCATATGCGGTACCAACTGTCAGTGAAGGATAACAAAGTTTGGCAAGGTCAACATGATTACTGAAGCTCTGAACCATTTTTGAGTACCTGTTCACCAAGAATTCCTAATGAAATCAACAGAAGTAAGTTTCTAAAAGACATGCAGCATAACCTGAACAATTAAAAGTATTTTCAAAGCTTCCAATGGCTGAAATTGGGTCATAAATTGAAACTTTCAAGTCTGTGCATAATAAATGGGGGTAAATTAGCTAATTTGCATATCATTTGCATAACATTTTTGTTGAAATAATGGTGTAAGCATTTCCTTTTTATATTAATATATATTAGTTTTGTGCATCATAGAAAGGAACAATGTATGTTTATGGGAAAGTAGTGCCAAATCTTATCAGATAGATTATTGGCAAAATCAGAGGTAAATTTTTGTCAAAAAGGTCAACAAATTTGAAATTGACATGTGAATATTTTCCTTGCTCCAAAAAAAATCAAGAGTAGTATCAATTGAAAGGTCCTTCTTTCAACAATTCATAAATTCTATCAATAATTCTTTGTAATTATCCACAAGAGAGCAGATTATCACAAAGATAACAGTATTAGGACATATAATAATCTGAATTAATGACCTCATTGCATAAATTTGCATATTTGATCAGAAAATTATGCAAACCAATGTAAAGTCTAAAGTCTTAGCTTTTAATAAAACTTAAACTTGTTACAGTAAAAATTGGAGGGGAAAAAATGTGAAAAAGCCCCCTTTCCCCAAAAAATAATACTAATCTCAAATGCTCTGGTAGAGTAAGGGTTAAAAACAAATTGGTGTTAACTCATGTTGATATCTTGTTGGGTTTAGAAGTTCTTGCATTTCAAAGATTGCGTGAATGTGTTGAAAAGTGACCTTACAGTGTACAATGTGATGTCATGAAGCTACGCCACTGCTTTCAACCAATTTAAACATTGTTACATTTCCATAGACTTTTAAGTTGAATAGTTGATTTGTAGTGGTTTTGTAACCAAGTCTTTCTTCTTATCAGACTGGCCTCACACCACTGATGGAAGCAGCATCCGGAGGCTACGCTGAAGTCGGAGCCGTTCTCATTAACAAAGGAGCAGATGTAAATGCTCCTCCTGTCCCATCGTCACGTGATACCGCCCTCACCATCGCAGCTGACAAAGGACACTACAAGTTTGTGGAGTTACTCCTTCAGCACGGCGCAGCTGTGGATGTGAAGAATAAGAAGGGGCAGTCTTCCTTGTGGCTTGCATGCAATGGTATGAGTTGTTAAAGTTTAAAAAATTAGTTCAGTGGTCAAGCAAATTCATCTTTTATTAAAAAGGATTACAAAAGAAACAAAATGATGAAGAAACCGTTCAAAAATCTTATTCCGTTAAGGAGATATTCGACTTTAAAGAAAGCTCTTGTGTTATTTTTGTAGAAATGACTGGTGTAGTAAGTGTACTATGGATGTTTGGCTTTCTTATCCTCAGATACTTTACAATTGTTAATGTATTTTAAAGAAAATATATTAATCTTTTTTCTTACTTCAATTTTTTCCATCAAACCTCCTTTAGGTGATAAATTATAATTAACCTTGCAAGATTATGTTATACTACTTTCCTGACATATCCAATGGTTTTCAAGCCACAAAATCGAAGTAAAAATTATAATAGAATACATAAAGACTGAGGAATTTGAGGCTATGACATCACAACTAGTCTGATTTCAATCATTTCTACACAAATGATACCATGATACCAAAGTAAGATTTGTGAATGCTTTCTGCACTATTATGTTTCTTTGGAAGTCTTCTTTCATATAAGACTTGCTTGATAAAAACCATTGGATATCTCAGAAAAGTAGTATTAAAGACTAGTAAGGGTAATTATAATAATTTACAACCTCAAGAAAGTTTCAAGAAAAAGAATTCTATTAATTATTAATTAACTATTAATTTTCTTTAAAAATGCATTAACAATTGATAATTGTGAAGAAAGTGAGGATTACAGAGTTAACATTCCACAGTAGACTTACTATACCAGTCATTTCTACACAGATAAGACAAGTTTAAACGAATAAGACATTGAAGAAGTTTCTTCACCATTTGTGAAGATTTGAGTACAAACCAGTTTGTAGCAATTCACATAGATTGATTTTTGGTACCGCCTGAAAGACTTTTTCTCAACTAAATTTTAGGGTTCAAATAAAATAGAATAAAATGTCAAATAAGATATTATCTTTACATCCCTTTCCACACTAAACCATGACACTGAAGACTCCCCCTTCCCAATAGAAAACATAAATTAATGCCAATGATTTGATATAGTTGTAATTTTGTTGCATTGGTAGTTCAGTGGTTAAGGAGTCCTGCTCGTATGTCGAAAGGTACCATGTTCGGTTCCATTCTCGAGCCCTACATTGTGTCCTTGAGCAAGATAATTTACTCTACTTGCTTGATCGACTCGGCTGTATATTGAGTACCAGCACTGCTAGGGGAGTTGACCTGCGATGGACTGGCGTCCTGTCAGGGGGAGTCCTGTGTTCTTATCTGTTTATACTCTAGTATAGATTTAACTTCAAGGATTACAGCAAAAGAATATGTGAAGAGGACAAAATGAGTGATATAAGATTTGACCATTACATGTTATTGTGTCATTTACAGGTGGTCATCTTGATGTAGTTCAGCTTCTGGTGGGCGAACTGGCAGATATTGACAGCCAAGACAATCGCAAGGTCTCCTGTCTGATGGCAGCATTCAGGAAAGGTCACGTGAAAGTGGTGAGGTGGATGGTGAAGCATGTCAATCAGTTTCCATCTGATGCTGAGTGCATCAGATACATTGCAACAGTGTCGGACAAGGTAAAGTTCCGGGATGGAAATTCTTGCAATCCTTTTTTTCAGAAAAGTGGTCCTTTATTTCGCTGTGGTGGTTAGGAAGTCAGTATGACTTAAAGGATTAGTTCAGGGGTCAAGGAAGTATATCTTATATGAAAGAGAACTTCAAAAGAAACAGAATTGTGTAGAAAGCATTTAAAAATCTTATTCCATGACAGAGATTTTTAGGTTTAAAGGTTGGTATCATTTCTGAAGAAACGAATAAAATTAAGACTAGTTTTGATGTCATAGCCTCAGATTCCTCAAAGTCTTTATGTATTCTATCATATTTTGTCCTGTGATTTTGTGGCTTAAAAACCACAGGATATGTCAAAAAATTAGTAAAACTGAATCTAAGAAAGTTATTTATTGTATACCACTTTAAGAAAGTTTGAGGAAAAATAATAAATATGGTGAAAAAATTCAATAAACTTTCTTTAAAATACATTAACAGTTGTTAGGAATGTGAGGATGAAAGCACCAACTTTTCATAGTAGACTTACTACACCAGTCATTTCTACAAAGATTACAAATTGCCTCTGGCTTGTGCCTGAGCCTGCTCCTGGCTTGTGCCTGAGCCTGCCCCTGGCTTGTGCCTGAACCTGCCCCTGGCTTGTGCCTGAGCCTGCCCCTGGCTTGTGCCTGAGCCTGCCCCTGGCCTGTGCCTGAGCCTGCCCCTGGCTTGTGCCTGAGCCTGCTCCTGGTTTGTGCCTGAGCCTGCTCCTGGCTTGTGCCTGAGCCTGCTCCTGGTTTGTGCCTGAGCCTGCCCCTGGCTTGTGCCTGAGCCTGCCCCTGGCTTGTGCCTAAGCATGCCCCTGGTTTGTGCCTGAGCCTGCTCCTGGCTTGTGCCTGAGCCTGCTCCTGGTTTGTGCCTGAGCCTGCCCCTGGCTTGTGCCTGAGCCTGCTCCTGGCTTGTGCCTAAGCATGCCCCTGGCTTGTGCCTGAGCCTGCCCCTGGCTTGTGCCGGATCCTGGCTTGTGCCTGACCCTGTCCCTGGCTTGTGCCTGAGCCTGTCCCCGGCTTGCTGTCTTGTGCCTGAGCCTGTTCCTGGTTTGTGCCTGAGCCTTGCCCTGGCTTGTGCCTGAGCCTTGCCATGGCTTGTGCCTGAGCCTTGCCATGGCTTGTGCCTAAGCCTGCTCCTGGCTTGTGCCTGAGCCTGCTCCAGGCTTGTGCCTGAGCCTGCTCCAGGCTTGTGCCTGAGCCTGCTCCTGGCTTGTGCCTGAGCCTGTCCCTGGCTTGTGCCTGAGCCTGCTCCAGGCTTGTGCCTGAGCCTGCTCCTGGCTTGTGCCTGAGCCTGTCCCTGGCTTGTGCCTGAGCCTTGCCCTGGCTTGTGCCTGAGCCTTGCCATGGCTTGTGCCTGAGCCTTGCCATGGCTTGTGCCTAAGCCTGCTCCTGGCTTGTGCCTGAGCCTGCCCCTGGCTTGTGCCTGACCCTGTCCCTGGCTTGTGCCTGAGCCTGTCCCCGGCTTGCTGTCTTGTGCCTGAGCCTGTTCCTGGCTTGTGCCTGAGCCTGCTCCAGGCTTGTGCCTGAGCCTGCTCCTGGCTTGTGCCTGAGCCTGCCCCTGGCTTGTGCCTGACCCTGTCCCTGGCTTGTGCCTGAGCCTGTCCCCGGCTTGCTGTCTTGTGCCTGAGCCTGTTCCTGGCTTGTGCCTGAGCCTGCTCCAGGCTTGTGCCTGAGCCTGCTCCTGGCTTGTGCCTGAGCCTGCCCCTGGCTTGTGCCTGACCCTGTCCCTGGCTTGTGCCTGAGCCTGTTCCTGGTTTGTGCCTGAGCCTTGCCCTGGCTTGTGCCTGAGCCTTGCCATGGCTTGTGCCTGAGCCTTGCCATGGCTTGTGCCTGAGCCTGCTCCTGGCTTGTGCCTGAGCCTGCTCCAGGCTTGTGCCTGAGCCTGCTCCTGGCTTGTGCCTGAGCCTGCTCCAGGCTTGTGCCTGAGCCTGCTCCTGGCTTGTGCCTGAGCCTTGCCCTGGCTTGTGCCTGAGCCTTGCCATGGCTTGTGCCTGAGCCTTGCCATGGCTTGTGCCTGAGCCTGCTCCTGGCTTGTGCCTGAGCCTGCTCCAGGCTTGTGCCTGAGCCTGCTCCTGGCTTGTGCCTGAGCCTGCTCCTGGCTTGTGCCTGAGCCTGTCCCTGGCTTGTGCCTGAGCCTGCCCCTGGCTTGTGCCTGAGCCTTGCCATGGCTTGTGCCTGAGCCTGCTCCTGGCTTGTGCCTGAGCCTGCTCCTGGCTTGTGCCTGAGCCTGTCCTGGCTTGTGCCTGAGCCTGCCCCTGGCTTGTGCCTGAGCCTTGCCATGGCTTGTGCCTGAGCCTGCTCCTGGCTTGTGCCTGAGCCTGCTCCAGGCTTGTGCCTGAGCCTGCCCCTGGCCTGTGCCTGAGCCTGCCCCTGGCTTGTGCCTGAGCCTGCTCCTGGCTTGTGCCTGAGCCTTGCCCTGGCTTGTGCCTGAGCCTGCTCCTGGCTTGTGCCTGAGCCTGGCCCTGGCTTGTGCCTGAGCCTGCTCCTGGCTTGTGCCTGAGCCTGCTCCAGGCTTGTGCCTGAGCCTGCTCCTGGCTTGTGCCTGAGCCTGTCCCTGGCTTGTGCCTGAGCCTGCTCCTGGCTTGTGCCTGAGCCTGCCTCTGGCTTGCAATGACTTTTTTCTGGGTTATTCTTTATGCAAATCTACCAAGCAGCTTTTACATATTATTAAATCAAACGTCCTAAACATAGATAAAAACGTGAATGAGTTTAGCTGACATAGTACACCACTTATTGCTTGGGTTCATTCTCTATATAACCAGAGTTGAAATTAATTATATGATTTCCCACGAATCTAAATCAATGTGTTGATAATTTTCCAACGAAAAATTGTGACAGAAGTAATATTAATGTAGTAAATACATCTGTATGTTCCTTTCTTTCGCAATTCAATTTAACAATTTTACGGGGATATTTTTAGAGCACATATTTACCATATATACTGTTGCTTACTCAAGAAATCTTTAAAAATGATAATAGTAATAATAATAATAATTTGTTATTGAAAAAAACAAAAATCTTTCTGCAAATTCTTGTTTTTCTGCTGTTAGAACCGCCGGAACCATAGATTTTTCCAGCTCCATATCTATATTTTGTTTAGCTAGTTTTGCACACAATGCTTTTAAAATGCCTAAACATGGCCAATTGTTATAAGTGGGTTTATAAGATTTGCTTGAAGACACAAAACACTACAAAATTGCAACATTAGGCAATCCTGCTCAGCAGATTTTACATATAATGCTTTAAAATGCATGAAATATCAACAAAATATTAAAATAGTCCAAAATTTCAATGGGCTTGTAAGTTTTTGTTTAAGATACAATATTCCATTTAATGTGGGATGGTAGATGAATAATGATAATAATGATAATGACAATTATAATGATAATTAATAATATTAATAATAATGATAATAAATAATACAATTTATGATGCACACCTTTAAGATACTCATGGCGCAATTATAATCTGACATTTACAATAAATGCAAATATTATATAGTAGATAATAATAGTAAAACAAAGGATAAAGAAACTATGAAAATTCTTTAGTCATTAAGTGGGTTTTAAATCTTTCTTAAATCTATGGAGAGTGAGTGACTGCCTAATGAAGAGGGCAGAAGAGGGGCTTAAATGACCTATCCCCCCAAGACTTATGCAACAAACATCTAGAGGTGGAGCTTAGAGTACTGGAGGGGACACATATATTCAACAAATCAGAAGTATAAAAAGGAGCTTGCCCATTAAGTGTTTTATAAACAATAAGCAGGATTTGATACGTCATGTAATATGATATGGGTGACCAGTGTAAATTTATTAAGACAGGGGAGATATGACAATGCTTATTAAAACAAGTAACAATACGTGCAGCAAGAGTTTCATATATTCATTGAAGCCTATCAATCTGTTCTTGTGGCAGACCAAATAGTAAGTAGTTGCCCATATCCAATTTTGATGTGATAAACAAATAGACGATTTGTTTATGAATGGGGCGTGGTACAGTAGGTTGATGGAGGGGGTGGCTTGGCTGAATGGGTTTGATTAGCACTGAATGGTGGGTTAGGGGAGTTTGAGTTAAAGGAAGAATGTTCAATAAATGATGGGTCATGTTGAGTTAAAGATGGAGAAATTGGTGATAGGTTGAAGATATAGTGGATTCTACAGAGAAAGACAGGTGCAATTTGACCTTCGTTGTCATGGTGCCGTTAAGCCCTCATCAAACAAACAGAGTAAGATTAAGAAAGTGAGTGGGAGGTGTAGTGGTAACAGTTGTGAGTAATATATGTGCAAGGCATTTTACCAGTGGAGAGGGGATTTGTATCATGTTGTGAAGCCTATGCAATCCTACTAAACAGGTTCTAGATAAGGTTTAGAAATGCATAAACATGAAGTAAAGTAACAGTGGGATACAGCTCTTAAACTCGTGACTCAAATTCATTTCATAAATCTTTACAATTTTGCAGGAACTCAGAAAGAAATGTAATTCTTGTTTGGAGATCATCGTTATTGCCAAGAACAGACAGGCTGCCGAGGCTGCCAAAAACGCAAGCATCTTGCTGGAAGAGTTGGAATCCGAGAAGGTAAGTTTGAACTGTCCTGATTGTCAATCTTAATCTGACCCTGATCCTAAGTATCTGCCAATCATGCAACCAACAACTTGCAAAAAGGATGTCACCATCACCAGTCTCAGAATAGGCCATGTCCACTTATCACTCTACTTTCTCATATCTACCTTAATATTTTCAACCATGAAACCACCAATCTACCTTGCAGAATGATCACCATTACCAGTCTTAGAATAGGCCACACCCACTTCTCACTCTACTTCCTCATATTCACTTTAGTATCTGCCAACCATGCAACCACCAACCTACCTTGCAGCATGATCATTATCACCAGTCTCAGAATAGGCCACACCCACTTCTCACTCTACCTCATATTCACCTTAATATCTGCCAACTGCGCAACCACAAACCTAGCTTGCAGAATGATCACCAGTCTCAGAATAGGCCACTCCCACTTCTCACTCTACTTATATCCACCTTAATATCTGCCAATTATGCAACCACAAACCTAGCTTGCAGAATGATCACCAGTCTCAGAAAAGGCCACTCCCACTTCTCACTCTACTTATATCCACCTTAATATCTGCCAATTACGCAACCACAAACCTAGCTTGCAGAATGATCACCATCACCAGTCTCAGAATAGACCACACCCACTTCTCACTCTACTTTCTCATATTCACATTAACCTTTAAAGACCCAGGGGTTCAAAACGTTTCGGAATTTTTTTTCTTTTCAGAATTAATTTTCTCAAATTTTCTTTCGTTTTCTACCACTACAAGTTTAGTTTATATAAATGTTAAGACAATTAACTTTTTAATACAAAAGTCAAAATAAAGAAATTATCAACCAAAATATGCAAATTTGCACATTTTTTTGGCTAAATTCTTCAACATAACCCCTATCAAAAAGTTATATTTTCTGAAAGAAGTATTCGAGCTATTTCAAATAATACCAAGATCACTACTGTGGGCCAATTTGACAAAGAAAAATATTTAAAAAAAAAAGTATGTCCTCAATCAAGCGTGACACGCTTGGTCTGGGTATTCAAGGTTTAATATCTGCCAACTATGCAACCACCAACCTACCCTGCAAAAAGGGTTCACCAGTCTCTAAATAGGCCACTACCTCACCTTCACCCTCTGAAGCTGCAACAAGCAGTTCACTTGTCAAAGACATCATTGTAGACTCTACACACTCCCCAGGACCTTCCTCATCCATTTCAACAGCATCGCATACCTCTTCCACAGCAACCCACTGCTGTAGCTCCTCTCTTACCCTCCAACACATAAATACCCTTTACCACCACAAACTCCACAACTCAACCTTTATTGTATTATCCATACAGTCAAGAGAAGAGAATCGTAAAGCTGCTGCAGCCAAGAGACGGGAGAAGAAACGAAAGAAGAGGAAGGAGAAGCAGGCCAAGACAATTGTATCTGAAGCTCTCCTGGATGGGGATGATGAGGGGGAAGAGGATAGCCCACCATCATCAACAGCAGAGAGTAAGTAGAAATAACAACTGGGTCATAGAGAATGGAGATGTTGCTCCTCTCTATATAGACCTTTTCAAATCTGAATCGGCGGCAGTTTCGGAAAACTATTTAAAATAATTTGACATGGTGTGGCTGTCTGCACAAGTCACGCACTACATGGGACCAACGGTATGAAGACTTTGTCAAGCACACATATCATACGTGCGTTATACATGAAGGAAATATGCGCATGTATTGCTGCTTACAATTATTTCAAGAAGAAAAAAAACTGCACCTGATTGGTTGGGAAACTAGGAAATTTTCCCCCAGCATTTAATTGGTTGAAGTACTGAAGAAATCACGTTTGGCTAAACTTGGTTTGAAAGGTTTATAACCTTTTTTCTTTCGTTTGTAAGTTTCTTATAATACTTAACATACTAAAGCTACTAAGATATTACTTTGAAATATTTAGAGCTGTAAAGCTAGGGTTTGTTTAGGAAGCATTTATTTCAAGTTTAAAAAAACAAAAACAATTGTTTGGTAGTTTTTTTTGTTTATTAGAGTTTAGGGGGTTACTTCTTATCTTGGTTTTTGTATTCTTCCAGTGTGGTCATTAGAAGGGTGGAAAAAGATTAAAATTATGCTGATGGGGGTGAGGGGGGATGGGGGTACAAGTTTCAGTAGAGCAAAATGTATCATCTGTAGAAGACCTCGAAACTGTCTATATGAATCCCTTGCCAAGACTTTCTAGGAACAGTTATAATTTTTCATGAATAATGATCAATTTCTTTAAACTGTATTCTATAGCCATCAATCGGTTGAGTATTCAGTTAAACATGGATCAATTATTTTTGCAGGCCTTGAGGAGCAAGTGCCCCTTGAACCGCCTTCTGCAACAACCATGACCACCATCGGTATTGTGCGCACCACAGACACCATCAGGTCAGCCATTAACGGCGCCAAGAAAACCAAGCTCCAGAGCATCGTTACCACCTCTACAAGTACCATCATGACATCGGTTCAAAGCAGAGTGGCACCCATCATCATCGACATCAAGCCATCGGCGCTATCCCGGCTAGAAAACGGTCTCCCGGAAGACATGGAGGAGGAGCGACGAAATGAGAAGCGGGAAAAGATGAGAGAGAGAAAGGCGGAGGGAAGAAAGAAAGGGAACAAGAAAGAGATCGATAATAGAATTGAGGATGCCGTCCGGAACAGTAAAGCCAAGAAGAAGAAAGTGGTTAAAGATGGGAAGCAACTAAATCATTCATTGTGAGTTCCAAACTTTGTTCACAGTCTCAAATAGCTTGGGAACATTCAACAATTCATGCTAATTCTGGTAAACAGTGTCATATATGAACAAAATTGTTATCAGCATTGTTAAAACTTGTTTAAAATAAAAGAAAGGGACGGCGATTGAAATAGGGAGCTGGAAAATTCCAATATTGTAGAGCGGGGAAAGAAGATGTTTTAAGTGGAAAGAAGTCCTTTTGACCTAGGTTATGAAGTAGATTTTTGATTATGGACATGATTGAAATTAGACTGGTTAGTATTGGAAAATGCTGATGATTGCTCTACAGAGCATGATGTGAAATAGAAAATAATGCATTACACCGTACCTGCTTCTCCGTAAAGATTTTTGAGAAGTCCCTTCGACCTAGGTTATGTAGTAGTACTTCACAAGTTTTGACATGATTGAAAGAGACTTTGTTTGGTGTTGGAAAGTGCTGATGATTGCTTCATAAAGTATTATGAATTATTATTGATATAATATACATTTAAGATTGTAATTTTGTAAGTATGTAGAAGAAGAGTAATTCATTTGACAGAATTGGCAAGTTTTGTCCATTTCAATCATTACACCCAGGAGTAACTTTGAAACTAGGAATTGGTTGGACAATCTTTCCACATTTGTATGTTTTATATGTGTTTGTCAGACTTCCATCAAGAGCAAACCTGAGATGGATTTCTGGGTATGAGGTTAAGATGAGAATTAATCTAAATAAAGCCCAACTCTAATAAAACAACTAATTTTGAAAAGAAGTGGCCACTATGGATCCAGACATAAAGTCTAAACCTCGCAAGACATTTTCTGTCTTAAGCCTCGACAAAATCTTAAATCTGTTGGGGTCTATATTTATGTATTGGTTTAAAACAGAAACCACTATCCAGTAGAGCTGTGACCATTTAGGGATTTTAGTAAGCGTGTACACGCCAAAAAAAGCGAGCGTTTATCGTGTACACGCGTTTAGTACCGTAATTTTCGGAAATACACCAAAATTGCTCCGAAACTATGAGAAGTAAAATAAATTGCACAACCAGTATGGCAAAAGTACTGACTCCATTGCCCAAATAGATGCTAAGTTTTGCTTTCCATATCGTAAGAAGTTTACTTCTACAGTATAAATTATTATTTTTATGGAAAATATGGAAATTCAGTTTAGAAAGAACAGATAACTTCCTTTTAATGTCATTTAAACTCAACATCGCGTAACTTTTTTGTCCTATTCGCTACGGCTTTTAAAACTTTTTCTGTGAAAATCTTGCATACTAGGCCTATGATATATCTCGCCGTAAAACATTTTAAAACTACGCCACCACCAGCAGGAAGTTCTGAAATATCAGTTCTCTCGAAAAAATGGCCGCCATCTTTGCGCCGCATGCAGAATTTCAGCTCTGTTAAAACCTTGTTCTGTTTGTTTATTATGCAATATTTTTTCTTTCTTGCAAAATTGATTTGACTCATCAGGTAATATTTACATGTAAATGTACTGATTGTCACGATTCAAGTGTTTTTTAGTCGATTTAACAGCTTGTAAAACGGGCCTTGATTGGGTGGGATTTAAAGCCTTGTGGCCTAACGTTAGGCCTATTGTTAGGCCTATTGTTAGTTTCACTGTTTACTGCTGCACATTCGCGGTGCATTTTACAAGTTAGCCTACTCAGATTTCGGCAAAATCAAAGTGCATAATATCCCCATTCATTGGTGATTACTGCTTACTGCGCATTTGTGATTCGCACATTTAAAAAGGATTATGCTAATCGGGTTTACAGTTTGTAAAAAGTCATTGATTAGAATTTTGTCAGTCGAATGTGTGTGATTTGAATTATGATTATTGATTTTCAAGGGCAAGACACTAGGCCCCTATAATGTATGAAAAACGATTACTCGCAATGAAGTATTTAGTAAACGTTTACAAAATTTGCGAGCAGCGTGTAGCGTGTACACGCTAAACGGTCACAGCTCTACAATCCAGCACAAGCAATTAGAAATTACAGAATTTCTTATTTCTACAATCCACACTTTTTACCTCAACTCTCATGGTCATAATCTGACATTGATAGTAAACAAATTTCACTGCAGTTGCACGGACTTTCACACTCAAGACAAGGACAAAAGTATTCCCCTGTTGTCAAAGTGTTTTTCTTGAAGTAATAATTTACAAATAGGATGGTATTTAACAGTGAAGGTTTTGTTTGTTTATTGATGAGTGATTTTATGTGATGTTTTTGTTCAACCTTGTAGGCTTTGAGGATTTTGGACTGAAAGTCTATTGCAACAGGTAGTCATCATGGACGGCTTGCTGGGAGGTTCAAATGTACTAAAAAAAACCCAAAATGCTGTTATGATTTCTGGGGAATAGATCATTTCTAGACATGAAAAATTAATTTCATGTGCTGTGAAAGCCATCAGATAATTAATATTTTAGTTTCTTTTCCATCTTAATCAAAACTTTTGTGAAAATGCCAAAACGAAACCAAAGAAGAATTTTTTGGCAAACATATGTCTCAAAAATGCTAAATACAAAGCCAAAATATCTGTTCCCAGCCAAATAATTTTGTTGAGACCAAATACATTTGGCTTATACCAACCCTGTTGAGGAAATCCCATGACTTTAGTGACCAACCCTGTAGAGGAAATCCCATGACACTTAGTTATCAACCTTGTAGAGGAAATCCCATGACACTTAGTGACCAACCCTGTAGAGGAATTCCCATGACACTTAGTGACCAACCCTGTAGAGGAAATCCCATGACACTTAGTGACCAACCCTGTAGAGGAAATCCCATGACACTTAGTTATCAACCTTGTAGAGGAAATCCCATGACACTTAGTGACCAACCCTGTAGAGGAATTCCCATGACACTTAGTGACCAACCCTGAAGAGGAAATCCCATGACACTTAGTGACCAACCCTGTAGAGGAAATCCCATGACACTTAGTGACCAACCCTATAAAGGAATCCCATGACACTTAGTGACCAACCCTGTAGAGAAAATCCCATGACACTTAGTTATCAACCTTGTAGAGGAAATCCCATGACACTTAGTGACCAACCCTGTAGAGGAATTCCCATGACACTTAGTGACCAACCCTGAAGAGGAAATCCCATGACACTTAGTGACCAACCCTGTAGAGGAAATCCCATGACACTTAGTGACCAACCCTATAAAGGAATCCCATGACACTTAGTGACCAACCCTGTAGAGAAAATCCCATGACACTTAGTGACCAACCCTGTAGAGGAAATCCCATGACACTTACTGATCAACCCTGTAGAGGAAATCCCATGACACTTAGTGATCAACCCTGTAGAGGAAATCCCATGACACTTAGTGACCAACACGGTAGAGGAAATCCCATGACACTTAGTTATCAACCTTGTAGAGGAAATCCCATGACACTTAGTGACCAACCCTGTAGAGGAATTCCCATTACACTTAGTGACCAACCCTGTAGAGGAAATCCCATGACGCTTAGTGACCAACCCTGTAGAGGAAATCCCATGACACTTAGTGGCCAACCCTGTAGAGGAAATCCCATGACACTTAGTGACCAACCCTGTAGAGGAAATCCCATGACACTTACTGACCAACACGGTAGAGGAAATCCCATGACACTTAGTGACCAACCCTGTAGAGGAAATCCCATGACACTTAGTGACCAACCCTGTAATGGAAATCCCATGACACTTAGTGATCAACCCTGTAGAGGAAATCCCATGACACTTAGTGACCAACCCTGTAGAGGAAATCCCATGACACTTAGTGACCAACCCTGTAGAGGAAATCCCATGACACTTAGTGATCAACCCTGTAGAGGAAATCCCATGACACTTAGTGACCAACCCTGTAGAGGAAATCCCATGACACTTACTGATCAACCCTGTAGAGGAAATCCCATGACACTTACTGATCAACCCTGTAGAGGAAATCCCATGACACTTAGTGACCAGGGATCCACAAATCAACCAAAACTGAAATTGCCCGTCTGGCAGGAGTATTTGAATTTATGGTTGTTCTCATTAGGCTGCCTGTGGACATTGTTTTTTATACATGCAATGCAAATTTTGAATCCCTGCGTTACAAGTAAAATAATTGTAAGGGTTGAATGGATGAGATGATTTTTTTTGTCTCGGGCAGCCGGACGTATGATTTTTTGAACGCTATTAGTGACATATTTTGTCTAAGACTGAAGAAGTAATCAGTGAATGTCTTTTCTTGATTTGTGCAGAAGGGATGACTATCACGGCGTTACTCCCATCTGGAATGATCCCAAGAAGTCGCCAGCTTCGGGTTCTGATTCAACCGCTTCTACCAATCTAAAGAATTCACCAATCACTGCTGCCAGTCCAAAAAGAGGTCAACGACGTGAGGAGGGATGGAAGGAAGTTGTAAGAAGGTAAAACAGATAATTCCTTTACAAGAGTGCTAACTTTAAATGTTTATTGGAAAGCTTTTCAATTTTGGCAATTTCTAAACTCAAACATAGCAGTAAGAGCAAGAATATAACAATTTTTCTTTCTTTCATTAAACTCCTTTTTTATGAAAGTTATTTTTAAACAAATCCTCACTTATTTTGATAGCTATTAATTATCAGATAACTGGATTACTAGAAAGAATTGAAAATGTTTTAGAAGTTTGGTCTTTAATTCTACCTCATGACATAATTAATTCCTTTAAGTATATTTTGAAAAGGGTTGCAATCAGCAGACCTGGTTCCTAGTCTGTCTAGTGCTTAATCTGCCCTGCTGCAATACTTTCATTGCTTCTAAAGTCTATTTATAGATTTCTTGTAGGTTTTTTTAAATATTTTTTTTAAATTTCATTAATCTGCAGGTCCAAGAAAGTGACCATTCCTGCAACATCTGTAAGTCGTGTGATCGGCAGAGGGGGTGTGAACATCAACTCGATAAGAGAGATGACCGGAGCCCACATTGACGTCGAGAGGCAGAACAAGGGAGGCGAGAGGAGTATAAACATCAAGTAAGGAAGTCAAGATTCTTCTTAAATATCTGTGGACAGGTAGCAATAACTTGGAAGGAAGGAAGGAAATAAACCATTAAAAATGCCCAAGTTTGTTACAAATGATTTAAACCTGTCCATAGACCTATAACACTCATAGATAGATAGATAGATAGATAGATAGATAGATAGATAGATAGATAGATAGATAGATAGATAGATAGATAGATAGATAGATAGATAGATACATAGATATGTATATATATATATATATATATATATATATATACATATATATACACACACACACATATACATACACATACACACATACATACATACATACATACATACATACATACATACATTGCTGAGAACATTTTTAAGGAAACATGAATTAAAGTGGCCAGCCAGAATGACTACTTTGAAGATGGCAAACATAAATTATCCTAGATGTTGCAGCTGCTTTGAAGTTTTCCTGCTTTAACTTAAAGACATAAATTTGTTGAATTCAAAGAATATTGAATTGCACATGTATTTTAAACATGTCCTGTATTCTTGTTAAGAAAGCTGACACTAATTAGTTTGACTGATTTCTGTGACATATTGGTTCTTCTTCATATTTTCAGGGGATCTGCTGAAGCCACTCGGCAAGCTCACCAACTTATCACAGCTCTCATCAAAGAACCGGACAAGGAGATCATGGAATTAATGGCAAGAATGAAGAAAAACAATGCTGCCATTTCTCAATCATCAAACCCCACCATTTCCACCCAGGGTGTGAATGGCTCCCTTTCCTCATCTCAAAGTTCCACTAAGGCTGCACCCATTGGAACCGCAAATGTTGGAGGGATCAGGACCGTGAACCACAAGAATGGTGGTGGTGGTGGCATGCAACAGTTTCAGAATCCCAACATCATCTCCAAACCTCCTCCAAGCCAGGCAACTATCTCGCAGTTCCTGCCCCGTAATTTTGCTGCAATGTCCAACTCACAGCCCAGACTGTCTTCTGTTGGTGGCAATGGGCCCACCCAGTTGCAACCACAGCTCCCTCCTCGTTTAGCAGGAGGGAACTTGAGATGGGGTGCCCACAGGTAAGGCCTCTTCATGCTCCACCAAGTCTTATTACTCGGGCGGAAGTTGCGCCAAGTCCAGCAGTAGCACCACCATTACAGACATCCATGGGTAACCAGGTTCAAGCTGTCAAGAATATTCCTGTGCAAGTATCAACAGGGTATCAACAGCAGCAACCGCCTTCTCAAGAAAAAGTGACTCCTTCGAAAAGACGTCTTTTTCCACCTTCCCCTGTGCCCGCACAGAGTTCATCTGCGCCTGGTGGAAGCCCACTGAAGCAGATGGTATCCCCACCCATCTCTTCAAGTGGTCAAATGGTGGATCAAGTTTTTCAGAATTCTCACAGTAGTTCCCTGTTCTCAAATGCAACAATAACTGTCACCGCAAACATGGAAAGACATGATAACCAAATGACTATGCCCAATCCTAGCGGGCTTGTCTTTACAAGTGCTCCAATCGGCATGCCAAAGCAAGTAACGACTGATAGCAATCAGTCCTTTGCACCCATCCCAAATCCTCAGATAGGATTGACGGGCAATGCGAGGCTGGCCTCAAACATGAATCTGATCAACCAATTAAGTCAGTCTGTGGGAGCTGACATGAGATGGTTGACAGGACCGCAACATGGCCTTGAAAGTGAAAACGACAACCAGCAGCAAGGATCTCTTCCGTTGCAAACAGAAGAAGCTAAAGCCCCAGGATACAAACGATTGTCCGCTCCACCAGGGAATATCTCTCAGATGCCACCCTCAATGACAAGTAACACCCTCAGCAGGGCACACAGTTACAGCGGTCAAGGCCCGATATTCAACCAAATTCAAAATCAATATTACTCTAATGCGATGCATTCAATCCCTTCAAATGACCGAACCAGCATGAATCCCTCTCCCTTCAGTCATGCCCCTCCCCCAGACATCACGAGTTACTCTCCTGTACCTACGCCAGAAAGCCACACCCCAACTCCACCACCAAATGGATCTCCCGTCTCCCCAGGAGCATCCCCTCGTTCAGGATCCACGAGCCCGTCGTCCCAAGAAAGAAAGATGCCAAGGCCCATCGGAACAGAACGTCACAAACAACAACAACATCGGAAACCTCCACTTGGGTACCCGTCTGTGGGTCCCATGGGTGCTGAGCTGATGGGTCCACTCAGTGGCACTGCAGGGTCCAGCATCTGGGCATTTCAAGCAAGTAAGTACAAACTTGACACATTTTCATGTAGATTGGCACTCTCCTTCTATTCGTTCAAGTTAAATGGATGTGTATAGGCTAAATTAGCTAATATTTCATCAAAATCAGTCAAACATTTACCATTTTATATGGAATGCCAAGTTGGCAAAAACTTAGTGGTAATCAAGAAGGCATTTAGATTTATGAGGCAGTGATAATTCTATGTGATGGTGGTGAAAAATGTAAGGCAGTGATAAATTTCATTCGATCACATTAATGAGGCGGTGATAAATCTAATGTAGTGGTGGTGCAAAAATGTTAGTCAGTGATAAATTTAAATCAGTCACATTTATGAGGTGGTGATAAATTCCATTCAGTCAGATTTACAAGGCAGTGACAAATTCTTTGTGGTGGTGAAAAATGTTTGTCAATGATAAATTTCATTCAGAACTGTTTTATTGTTGTCGATAAAAAGCATCCAGCAGTGGTTAAAAACAACCATGGCATAGAAAATATCTTTTGAGATGTCTGCCCTATTATATTATTACAAATAGATGAGTAAACAGTCCCAGTCTGTTCATGCTCACAAGGACGTATTGCCTTCCAAGTTGCGAGTAAACAAACCAACCAGTTTAAGCACACGTCAAAATACACTCCTGGTTATTATCGCGCGTCGTTTAGAAATACGCACATTTTACATGGACTAAGGTTATAAAATCGGCCCTAAATTTTACTTTCTGTGTTAGGATGACATAAGTTTTTTTCGATGACGTAACATTAACTAGAATACTCAGTTACATAACATATTGAGAAAAGTAAAAAATCGAAGTGAGAGAATTTTAAATGAAGTGAAATTTGTTATTGTTTCGTTCAGGCAGCTATAAGCAGGGGATAAATGGGAGTTCGCGGGAAAAAAACATTTTATTGGGGATAAATGGGAGTTCGGGGGAAAAAAACATTTTATTCATAAAAATAAAAAAAAAGCATGGGAAAAATAAATAAAAAGCCCAACGAATTTAATATTTACAAACTTCAAAGTTATTTTGTCATTAAAAAAAAATAAGGGGCAGAGCAACAGGGCTATATATTTTCTCCATAAAGTGGGGGACAACAATTTAAAAAACTTTCTTTTTAAATCCCACTCAAAGGGAAGGGGGTGCTAAATTCCACCTTCCTGTTATTTTCTAATTCATTCATTCGTATGAAAGTGCTTTTTGCTTTTGATTTTAAGCATGTACTTGTGAAAATTTTATAAACTCTTCAATTGTGACTTATATGTTGATGTCTACTCCAGATGTTTGCTACTGAAAATGGTTGTTTGATGGTTTAGCTTTCTTCTTTGCCATTTCAGTGGATGGGAATCAGGGGAGTGCGAGCTGGTTGAATTCCTCTGGACTTGAGACCCTTGGTAAGAATTCCCCGCACATGGTGCACGGCATGCAAACATCGCTCCCGGTTTCTGATCGTCCAATGTTTACAGGCCACATGAATATGGTAGGTTCTTACGACTAACAGTTTTCTTGCTGGACGATATCGTATTCGATGCAATAGCCTCCCAGGATGCCTAAGAAAATATAATTGTTCCACCTTTTTTTTGTGCTTAATTTTCTTGCTAATAAGCGCCTATGCTCAGGAGTTGGCAAATGAAATAATTAGTACTGCGCCATGTTTGGGTTCACAGCTAAATACGTCCCCTCGAGTTAACAATCACAATCCAAACCCCTGGTTTGATCTAGAAAGGGGTCACTGACCAAAAGGGGTGTTGGGGGCAGGTTTGAGGGCACTTAAAATGTAAGTAATATCAAAGAATTGCATCATTGGGGAATTAGCATAAAAAGAAAGCAAAATAGTTCAGTTTTTGGGAACAAAATGTAGTGTGCTTAGTGAAAAGGGGCAGGGTGGAGGCAGTTAGGGGTAGGGCTGATCACCCCTCTGAAAAGGTGAAACTAGGGTCTGCAATTTCTCACTGGTTTGTTGACGATAATGGTATAGTATATGCCACTTGAATCAGCTTAGCGTTCGTAATAACAGATCCCAAGAGAAACAAGGCTAATAAATGAGAGCGACTGCTAGGCTGATTTGGTGATCTGTTAATAGAGGCAGGTTTCAACTCTCCATCCCTGCCGAAAAAAGACATGTAAACTGCATTCATCATTTATTGATGTTGGGTATTTTTAACACTCAACAAAAATATTGGGTGGACGCATGGGCACTTATTATGTCCAATACGGTAACTTGTATAGTAAATTTTGATTTACTTGGAAAGGGCTGGTGAAAGGGCTGGTGAAAGGGCTGGTTAGTCATCTGCAGGTATTATGAGTTGAAATGTTTCCACAATGTCCTGGAGGGTTGAACATACTCCAAGCAGCACAAGTAAGCAGTGGAAATAGATTATTTGACAGCTGTCGCAATGGTGTGTTCTCGTTATTCAAGGAAAGACGTTAAATTAAGGCACTGTACTGTCAGTTAAATAGCTGTCCACTTTAAAAAACCAATAGAGACCTCTGTAGCGTAGCGGTCATAGCGTCTGTTTGGTATGGTAGAGGTCCTGGGTTCAGTTGCCGGTGGGTCACCAGTGCTTCACAAGTGGTGTATTGAATGGCCGTGGACATTTCTGTATTACCTTAGCCATTGAGAAAGGGATGTACCATACCGATTACCTAAAAACTACCTACCTACCAAATGGAAATTCATTGTTTTGGTTTAACCTTTGGAAAGCACGTGGTCGTGACACGACCAATTGGACATGCACTTTTCAAAAAATTATTTTGCTTCGTCAAATAGGCCCACAGCAGTGATTCTGGTATCATTTGAAAGAGCTCGAATAGTTCTTTCAGAAAATGTCACTATTTGATGGGGGTTATGTTGAAGATTTTGTAAAAAGATAAATTGAAATAAAGAAAATTAAAACAATTAACAAATTTACCGAAAAACATTTTTTTCTTCATCAAAGACTAATTTGCCATACTTTTAGACCTTGCTTTTGCCTGAAAACCTGTGAAGAACTTACAAAGACATTAATGCATCCAATTCAGGTCAAATTTTGACTGCCCTATCATCAGTATCTTTTTTTGGCAAAAGTTGTGAAAAATATCATGATTTTTAGCCTTTTTGAGACCAAAATTTGGGGAAAATTGAAGCTTCTAATCACGATACAACTCACCTATGAGAAATATACCGTAAGACAAGGCCAATTCACATGCTTTCAATTGAAATAAAGAGCAACTACCCCCTCTTAATCATGTCGATATTTATGTATGAAAACAAATCCACATAGCAGGACAAGCCCAATGTATTCTAGCAGTAACGTGTGGGATTACAGTGGGTGCGCTCTGGGTTTGAAAACCGCACCGGATGAGTGGCATTGTTTTTCGCGAGTAATTACAGCAGTGATTTTGTTTCCTTCATTGTTTTTGCAGGTTTTACTTTAGGGAAAAAATTCAAATTGGTATCAGTGGAAAGGAAATTTCACAAACGATATAAATATGTGAAAGAATCCTCCAATTTCATTAATCACAAGAAAAAATATAAGCTAAAAAAAGTAGGCCTAATTTTGCCTAAAATTTGCATATTTAGGTCTATATTCTTTATTTGGATTTTTATTGAAAAGTATATTGTCTGAGCATTCATAGAAGCCAAAATTGTGTAGTGATACAAAATGAAAGGAAAGTTGCAAAAATCAATTTAAAAACAAATAATAATCAAAAAAAATTTGGTCACGTTTTGAACCGCCTGGGACTCGAAGGGTTAACACCAGTTAATTGCATCTTATCACCAAACAGAAGATTATGTTTTATATTTCCATTAAAATATTTGTATTCTGTGCTTTTTAAAATGTAATCTCTACATTTTGTAAATTGCTTAACACCTAAGAAATGACCAAATCATTTACAGCAATTTTTTTAATTTTTTTTATCATGTATTTCAGGTCCCTGGGTTAAATCCTTACAACCCAAGTGAGCTGCAGGAACCCATGCATGGTGGACTACCCCCGCCCCATCAGATGGCATATCAGCCAGGCGCTGGTCCTCTGCCCCTTGACAGCCGGCTTTGGAATCCAGCCCACCTGCAGCCCTCCACTGGTAGCAATGAGCCACCTAGGGTAAGTACATTTTCAAATGATATTCAAATATTTAAGGTTCACAAAAAATGCCAATAAATGAGTAGGAAAAGGCTCAGTACAGTATGACATCACAGTAACACATTCTTCCACAAAAGTTATGTATTTTATTATAATCTATCATCCGTTTTTATTAGTAAAACCTGCTAGAAAAATAAATTGATGAAAGTTAGGTATTTATATACATTGCCAAATATACCCTACTTCAATAACTTACGGAAAATTGTTTTAATGATACAGAAACAACCAATTAACATTCAAAGAAATACATAAACATTTGCAATGGAATTGCCTCTATGACATCATCAAACACGAATTCATCATACTGTACAAAAACTTAAAAATGCAATTAAGCCATTTAAAAAAATCTGTATTTCCTGAATGGAATATGATATCAACCTGATATTTGTACCAAATTGGCTCTAAAAAGTATGCTCTTTCAAAAAACAAAAACAAAAAAAACCATGGGAATATTTCTTATTCATGCCATCCTATATTTGCTAAACAGTATTCTTTCTTAATTCATCTCATATAGGAATGGGTGGCCTGGAGTCAGCAAACCATGTAAGCACAACATTTCCTGAGAATTCTCACCACCGTTTTACATCAGTCATTGTTTCCTCGTCGGACGTCCATGTGTGTTGGGTTTAGGTATTGACGTTGAGTTTCTCGTAATTGTGTAGCTAAATGCGAATTAATGATTAAGCAAAATCTGTGAGCTAGAACTGTATTTTTACCCTTTACCTTCAGCAGTTTATATTTATTAAGGTAACAAGTACAAGTCTGTTATTATAGATGAGATGGGTTTTTTAGATTTTTTTTTACAATATTTGGTACAGAATTGAAGTATTTTGACTTATCAAATTGGATTCTCTGAAAGAAATGAATGACTGGGTTGGTTGGTGAAGAATTTCTTGAAAGAGATGGACATTTTGATTTGCAAATGTATGAGAAAAAATGCTTCTGTCAAATCTCTTTTCTACTAAGTTTTCATTTTGGTTTGATTTGAAACTCTGGATTCTGCAAACAATAAGACATTTTAAGATGATTTCAAAAATTATTTGATATTTTTTTTTTCTCAAAAAATCCTTATTATTTGATCCTTGCATGTTGGCAATTTAGATTTTTTTTACAACTACTCCTTGACTGCCTTTGACCTGTTTTGACCTAATTTCAAAATTACTTTGTGGAAAATCCATAGTTTTTCAGTATCCTTGTTTTAATATCAAAACTTTTTTTTAATTGATGGTCTACCTAAATTGAATTAGGATAATGGCCTCAAAAGCCATCGTAACTTGTCATGATATCGCTGTGGAAGTGGTTCAGGAGTCATGCCCGTAGCGAAATGTACCAGGTTTGATTCCTGTGACGAGCACTGCACTGTATACTTGAGCAAGACACTTGACTCTACTTACTCCAGCCCACTCAGCTGTAAAATGAGTACTAGCATTGCTGGGGAGTTAACCTGTGTTCGACTGGCTCCGTCCAGTCCCAAGGTGAGTCATGTGCGCCTATGCCAAGTAAACCTGGATAAGCACCTAGCTGATGGCTTCAGTTTAAATTTAACTTTAATTATTGCTGTGAAAATAGTTGTGCTTCATTAAATTTATGTTCCCCCCACAAACAGATTTTATTCTTACAGTAAATGGTAACTAATGTCGACCTGGTCGAATTAGTGAACACAGCAGACATTTAATCTGTTTTTTAACGCAAGGTGCAATTTTTTATAATGATAAAGCAAATTGACAAGTAGTATATGTGTCAGTGAATCCAGTTTACGTTCAGTCATGTGACTGGTGAGAATCTAATCGTGAAGTTCTTAGTAAAGTTTGTATCAAAACAAGTCAACAGAGAATGGAGCAACTGACATTTTGTGACAAAATTTCATTGTCCAAAAATCTATGACGTTTTGAAAATTTTGTGACAAAATGAACATGAACAGATGTATTAAAATTTGTCTGACATTTTGTGACATGTTTTACCCCATTACTCACACTTCTTGATAATTTGATGTTGCATTTTAGTGGTGGATTCCATTTTCATGAAACAGACATAACCAAATGATCCTTTCTATGAGAATATCTGGTCATGTGTGAATATATGCCAATCAAATGTGACAAAGGCATAACTGATGTGACATTCTGTGCAAAAGGTGCCAAAAATTATGTGAAATTTGAGACATTTGTGACAAATTTAAAATTTTGTGATGTGACATTTTGTGAGAACCATCAATACATTCTCTCAAGTCATGATATATTGATTACCGCGATATTGTTTCCATGTCATAAATACGCGACCTACATATATGTGATGTCATTTTCACATTATGTATCAAAGCAAAAACTTGTTAAACAGAATTTCAACAAATATTCCAAATGAATGAGATTTAAACAAAATATTTGCAGCAAATTGGATTCATTTATGTTTCTCTTTCCCTTGAACCTAAATTTGATGGAAAATTGAGATTTGCACGCTGAAAATTTAAGCATGTTTCCAAAATTAATAATCATAATATTGCTAGTTGCGATATATATATATCTCAATATTTTTGCCCATGATAATCGATATCTGATTTACTCTATAGTAACAGTCCTAAGTGAATGAAGCCTCCTGGTATAAAGGATGTCATTCCATCTGCTCTCACGCTATGTCCACTATCTAAAACTTATTTAATTAAGTGCGTAGAAATTCTCTTCTGCAAAGATGTCCTACTTTGTCAGATCTGGCTGGGAGGCAGGGGCTTTCTATTGACGACACAAAATGTTAGCATCGTAATACTAGTTGTGAAAAATTTGTTTTTTTTATATAGCCATTAAATTGATATACAATTTTTTTTCTTCATGACTTGGAGATCTGTGGACAGATTTGTTTAAAATTTAGCCTTTTTTGGACGTTACGTCTTCTTATGAATTTTTTAGTATGCGTTAAAGAGTTTGGAAACAAGTGATGGAAACATTAAAAAATATCTGTTTGATCAGCCTGCATGAAGCGGTTGGGAGTAATGAGGGTGACATTCTGTCATACTTGTAGGGGAATTGTCCTTGCAACATTGTAAACCACAGTTCGTAGCTTAAAATTTGTGACAAAAGTTTAGAAGAGAGTGGCAGCTTTGAGGACACGTTTGTTGTCGTCATTTTTAAACTACTTTGAGAGTATAGAACGTGAGAGATTAAGTGACTAGCGTCGTCGATTGAAAAAAATATATATATGTTGTACATTTGGAACGAGTTGATGAAAATTTTTTAGTGGGGACTTGAGTATTTTCATTCAGATAATCGTTTCATTTTCAACAAGTAAATTTTGAGTCATTTTTTGGTTGGAAAAAAAATTAAAAAATGCGTCATTGCCAGTGTTGTGGTTTTAATGAGAATTACATACACATTTAATTTATTGTGGTCATTTCAAAGATTTTGGATTTTCTGAAATTTGAATCCAATGTTTTGAGGGAAAGATGTGGACGGATATGCTTAGCCCTTTTTGTGGAGAGCCCTGATGTGCAGATGACAAGATGTGGACGGATATGTTTAGCCCTTTTTGTGGAGAGCCCTGATGTGCAGATTAGGGTTTTCAGAAATTGAAGGGCTATTGAGGTATTTGTCTTTGGAACGCATGGATAGTTAAAATCTTTGCATTGTGTGCTCTAGTTTTGGATTTACTGTTTGATATTTAAAGGTGTCCGCTATTGAAGGAGACATAAATAAAGTCTGACATAATCCCTATTTCATATGGTAGAACTAAAAATAACAAATCTTCTGACCAGGTTTCATAACTCTTGAAGAAATCTAACACAATTTTTGTAATTATTAATAACTTTTAATGCTACTACTACATAGTACTATGGGAGCGGCCATTTTGATTTCAAAACCCGAAGATTATGTTATCGGCCCAGCAGGATGTTGGAATGCTTTGTATTTCTTTATAATCTATCTCAAGTTTTCTAGCTAAGGAAAAATTGTTTTCCTTTTGTTAGGGTCAAGAACATTTTTGTGTACACATGAAAATGTCAAACCATGCTGTTAAAACTTTGTGTCACATAAATTTCAAATAAAAACATATATAGTTTTAAAGAAATACATTACATTCCTTAGTCTCTGTTGGAGAAATAATGTCATCATTCAGAAGATTTCAATACAGAATTGAGCAAAATGGCAGCCTCCATGTGTTGACTTTAAAGATGGATAACTTAAGATAAGAATAAGATTTTGACTCATTTTGAGTTTTTGGTACTTGGTTTAAATTTTAATCCTCTATCATAGGAAATAAGGATTATATTAGACTTTTAAGGGAATTAAGTGTCAAAGATTCCAAAGACATGAATTATGATTTGATATTTTGAAGAAGCATTTTCTTGAACTTTCTTTACTGAGTACGTAATAAGAAGAGTGAACCGATGTTGGTTAATAAGCCAATATGGATAATACCTGATATGGTTAATAAGCCAATATTAGTTACCAAAAAGATGAGAAATAGTTTGAAAAAATGTGTTTTACTTTTGTGTTGTGAGGGTTGCAGGAGCTATTTGTATGCTCCAATGATTACCCTTATACCCGATAATTATCATGTACAATGATTCAGTTCAATATTAAACCAGTTATATCAAGCCAACATCATCTTTGTGTTTCATTTATCCTTGTCTACCTTCGGGTCCTCTCATATTTGATTTAATTTCCTCTGAGCCCTAGGTTGGATCCTACCTATCTATAAAGTTCCCCTGGATTGTCATATGTGATTGAATGCATACCTGCCATTTACCCCTGAATCCCCCCATCCTTGTGTGAACACCTCCCATCCTTGTGTGAACACCCCCCCCATCATTGTGTGAACACCCCCCTGCATCCTTGTGTGAGCCCCCCCATCCTTGTGTAAACACCCCCATCCTTGTGTGAACACCCCCATCCTTGTGTGAACACCCTCCCATCCTTGTGTGAACACCCCCATCCTTGTGTGAACACCCCCATCCTTGTGTAAACACCCCCATCCTTGTGTGAATACCCCCATCCTTGTGTGAACACCCGGCCCCCAATCCTTGTGTAAACACCCCTCCCATCCTTGTGTGAACACCCCCCCATCCTTGTGTGAACACCCCCATCCTTGTGTGAACACCCCATCCTTGTGTGAACACCCCCATCCTTGTGTGAACACCCCCATCCTTGTGTGAACACCCCCATCCTTGTGTGAACACCCCATCCTTGTGTGAACACCCCCATCCTTGTGTGAACACCCCCTCATCCTTGTGTGAACACCCCCATCCTTGTGTGAACACCCCCCATCCTTGTGTGAACACCCCCATCCTTGTGTGAACACCCCCATCCTTGTGTGAACACCCCCATCCTTGTGTGAACACCCCCATCCTTGTGTGAACACCCCCATCCTTGTGTGAACACCCCCATCCTTGTGTGAACACCCCCATCCTTGTGTGAACACCCCCATCTTTGTGAACACCCCCATCTTTGTGTGAACACCCCCATCCTTGTGTGAACACCCCCCATCCTTGTGTGAACACCCCCATCCTTGTGTGAACACCCCCCATCTTTGTGTGAACACCCCCATCCTTGTGTGAACACCCCCCATACTTGTGTGAACACCCCCCATCCTTGTGTGAACCCCCATCCTTGTGTGAACACCCCATCCACCCCCATCCTGTGTGAACACCCCCATCCTTGTGTGAACCCCCATCCTTGTGTGAACACCCCATCCTTGTGAACACCCCCCCATCCTTGTGTGAACACCCCCATCCTTGTGTGAACACCCCCATCCTTGTGTGAACACCCCCATCCTTGTGTGAACATCCCCCCATCCTTGTGTGAATACCCCCATCCTTGTGTGAACACCCCCATCCTTGTGTGAACACCCCCATCCTTGTGTGAACACCCCCCATCCTTGTGTGAACACCCCATCCTTGTGTGAACACCCCCCATCCTTGTGTGAACACCCCCCCATCCTTGTGTGAACACCCCTCCCATCCTTGTGTGAACACCCCCCCATCCTTGTGTGAACACCCCCCCATCCTTGTGTGAACACCCCCCATCTTTGTGTGAACACCCCTCCCATCCTCGTGTGAACACCCCTCCCATCCTTGTGTGAACACCCCCATCCTTGTGTGAACACCCCCATCCTTGTGTGAACACCCCTCCCATCCTTGTGTCACCCCCCCATCCTTGTGTGAACACCCCTCCCATCCTTGTGTGAACACCCTCCCATCCTTGTGTGAACACCCCCCATCCTTGTGTGAACACCCCTCCCATCCTTGTGTGAACACCCCCCCATCCTTGTGTGAACACCCCTCCCATCCTTGTGTGAACACCCCCCATCCTTGTGAACACCCCCCATCCTTGTGTGAACACCCCTCCTCCATCCTTGTGAACACCCCCCCATCCTTGTGTGAACACCCCTCCCATCCTTGTGTGAACACCCCTCCCATCCTTGTGAACACCCCCATCCTTGTGAACACCCCCCATCCTTGTGTGAACACCCCTCCATCCTTGTGTGAACACCCCCCCCATCCTTGTGTGAACACCCCCTCCATCCTTGTGTGAACACCCCCCATCCTTGTGTGAACACCCCCATCCTTGTGTGGACACTGAATTTTCTTTATACCACTGGATCTCATATATGATTAAATTCTTACTCATCATTTGGATATGGGGGATAAGCCTTGTACTCCTTAATTATCCTGTATTTCATTTGTAATTCCCTGGGTTCTCTTATATTGTTGGTTCGCATGTGAAGCATAATGCAAAGCTATGTAATGGCGATTTCGTCTGTCCGGCCGCCCACACTTATTTCCTGAGATTTCCTCAGAAATATTATGTTTTTGAGAATTTCTCAGACAATGTTAGTGTTTCTTCAGAGTTCCTTAGAAAAAGTTAAAAGTTTCTTCAGATATCCTTATGGAAGGTTAGAACTTCCTTACAAAATGATAACAGTTTTTCAGAAAAACTTAAAGACTGAAGGATTGAAGACTAGTTTCCTTAAAAAGTTACAAAACATTTGATATTTCCTTAAAGATAACTGTAAAATGATATAATTTTCCAATATTCTTTAGAGAATAATTCCAATATTCTTTTCCTCAAGTGTCTCTCTTGTAGCACTTGAGATTTAAAGTCCTTTAAAAAATTTGGGCACCAACGGTTGCATTAGCATGATTATTAAACTCTGCCTTTATTATTGGGTCATTTGCATAAAGTTGCTACAGTATATGACCTGACCAGACTTTTTTTTTTAGTATGCTTAGTCAGGGAGTGTGACAGGATGTGATTGCATATGGACATAGGGAGGGATGCCATGTGGGACATGGATGGGGGCCATATATAATATATACCATGTGGTATACACCAAGGGCCATATCAGGCATAATTATTTGACTGCAATTTTGTTTTTTCTTATCAAGTGTGCTCAATCAAGGACTGGTAGCTAGGATCAAGACTTCTTATGGGACATGGAGAGGGATGCCATGTGGAACAGGGTGGAATGCCATGTAGGATATATGGTGGATACAGGACAGGGTGGAATGCCATGGATGGGATGTCATGTGGGACATGGGATGTCATGTGGGACATGGGATGTCATGTGGGACATGGGATGTCATGTGGGACATGGATGTCATGTGGGACATGGATGTCATGTGGGCATGGATGTCATGTGGGACATGGATGTCATGTGGGACATGGATGTCATGTGGGCATGGATGTCATGTGGGACATGGATGTCATGTGGGACATGGATGTCATGTGGGACATGGATGTCATGTGGGCATGGATGTCATGTGGGACATGGATGTCATGTGAGACATGGGATGTCATGTGGGACATGGGATGTCATGTGGGACATGGGATGTCATGTAGGACATGGGATGTCATGTGGGACATGGGATGTCATGTGGGACATGGGATGTCATGTGGGACATGGATGTCATGTGGGGCATGGATGTCATGTGGGACATGGATGTCATGTGGGACATGGGATGTCATGTGGGACATGGGATGTCATGTGGGACATGGGATGTCATATGGGACATGGGATGTCATGTGGGCTAGATGTCATGTGGGACATGGGATGTCATGTGGGACATGGGATGTCATGTGGGACATGGGATGTCATGTGGGACATGGGATGTCATGTGGGACATAAGATGGCATGTGGGGCATGGATGTCATGTGGGACAGGATGTAATGTGGGACATGGGATGGCATGTGGGAAATCATGTGGGACATGGGATGGCATGTGGGAAATCATGTGGGACATGGGATGGCATGTGGGACATCATGTAAGACATGGGATGGCATGTAAGACATGGGATGGCATGTGAGACATCGGATGTCATGTGAGACATCGGGTCCCACTTTCATACATAGTATGCTCAATCAGAAATGATAGCTAGGATGAGACTTCTTATGGAGCCTATGGGATATCATGTGGGACATGGGGGATGCCATTTGGGACATGGTGGGATGCCACGAGTTATACAGTGTGACCGGTTGGGATGCCAAATGTGACAGGGTAGGATGCCATAAGGTAGGAGGCTGTGGGACACAGGGTAGGAAGCCATGGGATGTGATGCCATGTGGGACAAAGTAGGATGTCATTGGGAGGGATACCATGTGGGACAAAAGGTGGGATGCCAAGTGAAACAGGTGCAAAGCCACTGATACGGGACAGGGAGTGATGCCATGTGGGACATAGGGAGGGATATCATGTGGTACACATGGTTGGATTAATGTGGGACATGTAGGATGTGATCCATGTGGGACAGGGTGGGATGCCACGTGGGTCATAGGGTGGGATGCCATGTGGGACATATGGTGGAATGCCATGTGGGACATATGGTGAAATGCCATGTGGGACATGGTGAAATGCCATGTGGGACATATAGTGAAATGCCATGTGAGACATACTGTATGGTGGAATGCCATGTGGAACATGGCATGGGATGTCATGTAGGGACATAAGGGATGTCATTTGGGATGTGGGACATAGGGTGGAATGCCATGTACATCATTGGATGGGATGCCCTGTGGGACATATGATGGAATGCCACATGCGACGGGATGTCATGTGGGATATGGGGTAGGATGCCATGTAGGAGATATGGTGGAATGACATGTGGGTAATATGGTGGAATGACATGTGGGTAATATGGTGGAATGCTGTGTGGGAGCACGGGACGGCGTGTGGGAGCACGGGAGGGCGTGTGGGAGCACGGGAGGGCTTGTGGGAGCACGGGAGGGCGTGTGGGAGCACGTGTGGGAGCACGGGAGGGCGTGTGGGAGCACGGGACGGCGTGTGGGAGCACGGGACGGCGTGTGGGAGCACGGGACGGCGTGTGGGAGCACGTGTGGGCGGGTGGGAGCACGGGAGGGCGTGTGGGAGCACGGGAGGGCGTGTGGGAGCACGGGAGGGAGCACGTGTGGGAGCACGGGAGGGAGCACGTGTGGGAGCACGGGAGGGAGCACGGGACGCCCTGTGGGAGCACGGGACGCCCTGTGGGAGCACGGGACGCCCTGTGGGAGCACGGGACGCCCTGTGGGAGCACGGGACGCCCTGTGGGAGCACGGGAGCCCTGTGGGAGCACGGGACGCCTGTGGGAGCACGGGACGCCCTGTGGGAGCACGGGGCGCCCTGTGGGAGCACGGGACGCCTGTGGGAGCACGGGGGGCGCCTGTGGGAGCACGGGACGCCTGTGGGAGCACGGGACGCCCTGTGGGAGCACGGGACGCCCTGTGGGAGCACGGGACGCCCTGTGGGAGCACGGGACGCCCTGTGGGAGCACGGGACGCCCTGTGGGAGCACGGGACGCCCTGTGGGAGCACGGGACGCCCTGTGGGAGCACGGGGCGCCCTGTGGGAGCACGGGACGCCCTGTGGGAGCACGGGACGCCCTGTGGGAGCACGGGCGCCCTGTGGGAGCACGGGGCGCCCAGTGGGGAGCACGGGGCGCCCAGTGGGAGCACGGGGCGCCATGTGGGAGCACGGGGCGCCCTGTGGGACCACGGGGGCGCCCTGTGGGACCACGGGGCGCCCTGGGGACCACGGGGCGCCCTGTGGGACCACGGGACGCCCTGTGGGACCACGGGACGCCCTGTGGGACCACGGGACGCCCTGTGGGACCACGGGACGCCCTGTGGGACCACGGGACGCCCTGTGGGACCACGGGACGCCCTGTGGGACCACGGGATGCCGCGTAGGACATGGGATGCCGCGTAGGACATGGGATGCCATTTTTATAATTGGCCGTGTCATATGATCTGGATGTCAACTTGCAATGGGCATGGGAACCATGACGTTATTTACCGTTCTAGTTTAATTTGTACCCGTCTCTTACCTGATACCCCCAGGTTTCTAAATCCCCAAAGATATCCCTTTATATCAATTAGTCTTTACACGTGGCTCCCAATAGTTAATTGAATTCTTACTAGTCTTCTGTCCTTGTAATTGAATACTTACAAGTCGATTGGCCAGAATCCCCATGTGATTGAATTCTTACTAGTCTATTGGCACTTGGTCCCCATATGTGATTGAATTCTTACTAGTCTATTGGCCCTGGATCCCTATATGTGATTGAATTCTTAGCAGTCCTGGGTCCCCTTATGTGATTGAATTCTTACGAGTCTTTTGGCCCTGGATCCCTATATGTGATTGAATTCTTAGCAGTCCTGGGTCCCCTTATGTGATTGAATTCTTACGAGTCTTTTGGCCCTGATCCCTATATGTGATTGAATTCTTAGTAGTCCTGGGTCCCCATTATGTGATTGAATTTTACTTTTGTTTTTTGGCCCTGAATTTCACCATATGTGATGGAAACCTTTGCCTTTGTGAATAAATCTTTACTTTTGTTTTGCCCCTGGATTTCACCATATGTGACTGGAACCTTTGCCTTTAGATCTCGCAATGTTTATGTTTGATTGAAACATGTTTAATTACCCCATGAATTATAATATAATTGAATTCTAATATTTGTCGTTGACCCTGTACATTTATTAACACATTTGCTTTGGCCCCTGGATCCCCATATTTACGTCAGTAATACTGTTTCCTTTCTATCAAAAACCAAAAGGCCATCGCCTTAAAATCTGCATGTAAGCATATTTTGCTGGACCATTTTCTTTTGGCGGGTTAAGTAATGAATTCTCACCAAAGATGGCGCCCTGCATCTTAATCTTCTAATGATTATTTCCTATTTTACCTCTGGGAATAATTTCTTTGATCAAATCCTTACTCTGCCCCTGAGATTAAATCACATATCTTTGCTTCTTGATCACCAATCTTGACAAAGATACAAAAAGCAGATGCTAATATTAGTTACATTATGGAGAATTCATTGTTTTACACACATACTGGCCATAAGAATGTATGTATACACTCATCACAAGTGCCTTTTCATTTAATGTTACATACATGTTACATTGCCTTTTGACTACATCAAAGTAGCTTTGGTGACATTCTTTGTCCCCCCCTTTCTCTCTACCAACCCCTAGGGTTGAAGTTCTAGCATTGTCCACAGTGACATCCCTACCTTAACAAAGAAAGAGAGCAACATAATTGAAAATAAAGACAATCATATACTTTAAAGTGCCTTTATTACCCAAACTACACAGTGCTTATACAATGCTATGGAAATATTTTATATACAGGGAAAAATTTGGAGAAGATATATTTGTACAAAAACAAAAATTGTTTTCATTCATGATGAAAACTTCATTTACTGTACATCCCACTCGAGGGTGGAAAATGTTATTAAAATGTGGAAAAATTTTGACATTCAATAAATACACTTTACAAAACACCTACGGCTTCAAAATAGCTCTGCAAATACTCGAGGTTCACAGACTTGATCTGAATGTCAAATATTCATCATTATATTCAACAACTAAATATTCAACATTTCCAATACTTCAAGGGAATACTCCTTTTAACAGCAGTTTGAAACAGTTGTAAAAAGTTCAATCCAACTTTCAATTTTGCACGCATTCCATGTCAAATGAATTAATGCAAGGTATGTCATCATATGTAATCAAATCAATTCTTCACTTTACAAACCATGATTCAAAACAAACAAAAACAACAACAGTAAACTATAAGATAAAAATAAAAGGATTTTCTTACATTTTTACAGATAAGTATTTACGACTCCCATGTTCAATTCAAAAGAAAATTCTTACATTTGATGAAATTAGAAGAAAACACTATGTACACACACACACACTTAACCCAAATTATTTCACTTTTTCAGATGTATGAATATGTCATCCTGATTCTATACAATATAATTCTGAGAAAGAATTAGTACAATTTGAAATGAACTAAAAAAACGAAACACAATTTTAATCATTACATGCAGCCCTCCAATAATTTTAATCATTACATGCAGCCTTCCAATATGGAGAATGATACCCATACACATTTTGCTTACATGAAAATGATCCCAGCCCTCAAAGGACTGTCGCCCTCAAGTACTAGTCTAGTATGATTTGTATCTGAATATATATTCTCTTTATTAGGGGTAGTCACCATTTGCTTTTCTTCATAAACGGTTCATTATTCTAATCCGTTTAACATATAAATGCTAGATGATGTCACAGAATTCCAAAAATCCCCATTTACCTCAAATTATACTTTCACCACAGGTATAAAGTGAACAAATTGTTCTCAACCAACATAGAACCGCTGAATTCAATTTCTCATCAGCTACAATGCTGTTACACTTCAGACAATCAGTGTGCTAAGATGAAAAGCTTGTCATTTTAATTAAAGCAGTCAGTCATCTATGTAATATTTGCACGCTTTCTGGAGCGCACTCACTACTTTCAGAAGAGTTACGCGACCACAGTCGAAAATCTCAGACAACAAAGTTCCCAAGTAAGGATCCTTGCAACCTTCCCATATTCCAAAATAATCACACACAGCCAACTACACAGGAACATCTTACACTTAAGATGTGGTTTTGTTGTAATACGCACAAGCAGTTTTAAAGGATTAGTTCACAGGTCAAGCAAGTTGATCTTATATGAAAGAGGACTTTTAAAAGAAACAAAATGGTGAAAAAACATTCAAAAATCTCATTCAGGATATTCAAATTCAAAACTCTTGTCTTATCTTTGTAGAAATGACTGGTGTAGTAAGTCTACTTTGGAAAGTTGGCATCCTCATCCTCACATACTTAAAAATTAATACTGTATTTTAAAATATATAAGTTTTTCCTTTTTCAATTATTTTTCCTCGAACTTTCTTCAGGTGGTAAATTATAATCATTCTTACAAGATTACATACATTAGACTATTTTCCTGACATATCCAATGGTTTTTAGGCCACAAAATCGAAGGACAAAAATGATAAGAGTACATAACGAGTTTGAGGAACAGGTTATGACAACACAATTAATCTGATTTCAGTTGTTTATACACAAGTAATACCAAGCTTTAATATCTCCGTAACGGAATAAGATTTTTGGATGCTTTTGCACCATTCTGTTACTTTTGAAGTCCTCTTTTATATAAAATGGACCCCTGAACTAATCCTCTCAAGAAACTTTTAGTAGATCTTCTGGGAGTGTAGTTCCAATGTTGTGACACGAAAGAACGCACCAAAACCAGCGTTTGAAGTTCCACCAGAACTGCAACTATTTGGAACTTCATTGAAGACGCAATCTGTAGTAGTTCAGCCCACTGTACAATCTATCAAGAGCATCCATCCAGCACAGTTTTGATTCAAATGCCATACTTTTAAAACTTTATAATATTTTCAGTACAGAGACCTGTTCCCTTCTGTGGCTGGGTCTGACCCACGAGTGACACAGCCCTTTATCTTTTAAAGTCATCAGTTTGTCGGCATCATGATGGGGCGACCTCTAGCAGCATTCCAAGACCTCAATAACTTTGGAAATTGACCTCTTGCCTGTGTTGCCATCGGCATCCTGTGGGTATAACAGTAAAAAAAAAAAAAAATCTTTCAGGGATTTAAGGAGCAAATCGAAAAATATTATGAGAATTGTGAGAACTTGCCAGACCTGTGGACAGGAAGCAGCAACGTGAGCTTATTCGGAGGAAGTATGTTACTTATTGGGAGTAGGTAGCTTAGTTGGGAGAGCGCACAACTGAGATGCTGGAGGTACCGGGTTCAAGCCTTGGTCAGGTCTAACCCGTTTTTCCAGTATGCAGATAGATACGCCGAACATCAAAGTATGTTGTTTACAACTCCTGATCCTCATTCAGCTGTTGAGAGAAGTGGCAATGGTTGAATGGTGCTTGCCATCCTTTTTAGGGGACGTTAAACCATCGGCCACGATGGTAGGACAGTCACACCCTACCTGGTTCTCTGAACACTATTCCAGAAGAAAAGCAAGAAAATGTGGTGTTTATTCATTTCCCATCCTGACCCAGTTAAGCCCAAGTTCCTGTGTGCTGATTTGTCTGGCTGCAAGAGAACTTGTTAGGGGCTAATTAGGTCTAGCACTTGAGGCTATCTCAACTCTCTAATGACCTATCTTAACTCTCTAATGACGTACAAGAATGACATTGATGCACCTATCTCAACTCTCTAATGATGTACAAGAATGTCATTCATGCACCTATCTCAACTTTCTAATGATGTACAACAATGTCATTCATGCACCCATCTCAACTCTCTAATGATGTACAAGAATGTCATTCATGCACCTATTCTAACTCTCTAATGATATACAACAATGTCATTCATGCACCTATCTCAGCTCTCTAATGACGAAAAAGAATGAACCGCCTTACCGTTAATTCCATAAAGTTCAAGAGTTTCTTGAGCATGTCAACCATACAGGTGAAGTCCCCATTGGGTAGACAGTCACGGACACGATTCACATTCAGCTAAAAAAAAGATGTAAAACAATGTTTGGATTTTTACGAACGACATTTCAAAAGTCAATTCATGGGACTTTTCATTTCAATATGATAGAGGACTATTAATGAAACAAATTGGTGAAAACCAGAAGTAAATATCCCATTGTGATTTAGAGTTTATTTTCATTTTTTTGATATTTATTTCCTAATATTTACTATTTAAATTTGAGAGTAAGGTACATGAGCAGACGGACAAAGCATGTTCTTGTTCAGTCCATGTTATACCCCATTTCAATATCTAAACCAGAGCATCACTGATGCAGATGCTCAACCCTTTAAATTCTGAGAAAAGTTGTTGAGTGTTCAGCCTGTGGTGGTGATTTGTCAATAAAATAAAATAAAAATCAAAGATGGCATAATGAGGGTCAAGTTCCAGTCTTTTGAAATAATGTGCCGTGTTTTCATTAAGAAAATATTGATTGTTTGCAGCTGAGAGCTTTTTAATGCAATTCTTTATATTTCTGTCCTAAATTTCAGTCACTTTAACTCCTCAAACTGACCAGTTTCTCCTGCTATACTTTGATCCAGTTTCTCCTGCTATACTTTGATCCAGTTTCTCCTGCTATACTTCGATTGAGCTAGCATATATGATGGAGATCAAGTTCAAAACTTCTTTGTCATATTCAGCTACTGTACTCCAAATCAAATAGCATTGATGGAGATTTAAAAAAGAATAAGTTAACAACTTAACATAAGGAGATTAATAGCTTTTAAGGATATGTCACAACATTTTCATTGTTTATTATAGCAAGGCCTAAAAATTAAAACTGATGTAAATTGGTCAATTTTTCACTGAATTTGATGAAAATGTTTACAATTTTCATGTTTTGCAGCATATTTTCTTCCAGTAGAGCTCAAGTCAAATTAAGCTCAATCTACCCGTCCATATATATATTTCATTTTCCATGAAGTTTCATACAAACTAGCATTTGGAACAGGAATAAGTATCATTACTGGAAACAGTATCTATGGATATAAGGAATTTAAGGAATTCCCAAATAGTATCTGTTTCATATAAGCAATGGATCATATAAAGCTGGTTATTTCCTGATGTCTATTCATGCACGATGGGCATTTCCATCGTAACGCTGCTTAATTACCCGATGTCTATTCATGCATGATGGGCACTGGATCATGAAAGAAAATGCCTGAGGGGAGCTTGGGTGAAACATTACATCAAGAAATATCTACAAAAATCTCCTAAAGTATGAAAATTTTGCACCTTTTTTAGCCATAACCACAAGATTACAATGATTTACACCTAACAAAATACAAGGATTAGAATTGAAGATAACATCAACTATGAGCCAAATTTCCAAGCCCAGAGGTGTTAAAGCAAAAAAGTTTAAATATTTCAAGGGCCATAAAGTGAATTTTCTGTTCAATTTTATAATCTCTACCCAACATTCTGTGTTGCTTGAGCTAACAAAAATAGTTAATTTAGAAAGAAGCTATTAATTTTCAAAGAAATACATTAAAACATTAAGTTGGATCTGCAATGATTACATCACACTTTACACTGCAAGGTTACTTTTCAACATACCGGTGAATCTTTGAACAATGGAATAAGTCACTAATTTGTTTCTTTAATAGTCCTCCATCATGTATAGAAAAATTCACATGAATATTCCTTTCAGTGGTGGACCTAAGCTATTGTTTAAACAGCAAAATCCCTGCTCAACAGTTCAAATTAGTGCTGTCACGATATGGCTGTATTATGCATCAATTATTGTGCAGAAAAATATCGCGATATTTTTCGAGAAAACTGACTCATGACACAAATTGTTATTATCACTACTTCTTTTATATATACATGAATGATGAGCGCAAGAAAAAATGATTTGCAGATCTAGCAGGCGACATGATCGCATGACTATTATGTTTATCACGCATCACACACATGTTTGGTAATTCAGCCAATCTAAGTTAGAGGCATGTTCTAGGCCAATCTAAGTTAGAGGCATGTTCTGGGCCAATTTTGTGTTCTTTTTGCCAACTAACATCAGAGCATGCCAGTGTGGGGTGAAGGAGCACTATTTTTAAGTAGTTTTTTCTCTCTTACTTTTCACGATATTTTTGCACGTTTTTTAAAAAGTTGATTCAGAAACAATCATGGCCTAAACTTGACTGAAAGATTTACTACCATAACGTACGAAGTAGCCTAGTTGTGCAAAATTTTTTAAGTTGTGTATTAGTTTTGGTATCGTGTTAGGTGTTAAGAGGCATAAATCATGTCGTGGCACGATAATGGATGTATCATGACAGCACTACATCAAATTGACTATTTTACAGCTTTTCATTTTGGAAAATATCTCATACATTCATCTGACGCTGCACTTTTGTACTGTATACACCATTTTCTAATCTGAATATGCAAATTCCGGAAATTGTCTCATGGCCGATGCAAGTCCATAATGGACCAATCGTATACTAGGCAAATCTTATCAACCAATCAAATACTTGGGGGATTCTTGGCCGTCTGCACATTTCACGCAGCGTATATGGTCCAGCATATGAAAAACATGCTCTCATCATATGTGTTGTACATGAAGGTTTTTCATACGCTAATCATATGTGTGTTGCACATGAAGGTAATAAGCACACGCATTGTTGTTAACAACTTTTCCTCTACTAACTGCAGCTGGTTGGTTGGGTAAACAAAGGGAAAATTCCATCAACAGTTGATTAGTCGACATACCCTAAAGAAATCACCTTTGACTAAAATCAATTGGAAAAAGTTAAATTCTTACCTTATTTTCCCTGAGTAAACAGCCGAGTAGGAGCGCTGCATATGACGCCACTATACTATCCTCCATATGTTTGCCTGCTGTGTGTAGAGCTGTAACAGAATAAATATGCAAATACAATGATCAATATGCAAATAGTTGTAAAACAATACATACAAGGCATGGAAAACATCCTGCAAATACCTTGTGCAGAATATGCAAATCAAGTTGTAACCAGCAGGCAAATAGTTGAAGAAACAAGATGGAAATAATTTGTTTGTAATAGTAATAAGTCTGTACAAATTTGAAAAATCAGAAAAAATGATACAATCAGCTTCCAGTAACACACAGACAAAAGTAAAAAAGGTGAGTGAGTGTCTGACATCACAAATATAATTGTTGTTACTATTTAAATATTATTCTGTTATTTTCAAACATCATTTCTACAGTTTTTTCTCAACAGGTGTTTGTTCACCATTCAGCTTTTTCCTCGTCCTCTATAACCCTTCCAAATCAGAATTGGCAATTTCTGGAAAACATAACATTTAAATAATGTCACATAGCTGAAAATGATGCGCTCATACTGGACCAATCACATTCTGGGGGAATCTTATCAACCAATCTAATGATACTGGAGGATTCTTAGCTGTCTGCAAAATCCATGCATGGTATGGGACCAATGTATTAAAAAAAAAAAAATTCTTTAAAAGACACATATGTTTGTTTGTTTTACATGAAGGCAAGTTAATACGTGCAGCCATTTTACTGACGTCTCCTCCAGCTGATTGGTTGGGTAACAAAGGAACAAAATCCCCAAGCAGTTGATTGGCCACAGTACTATAGTAAACATGTTCAGCTAAAATGGGATTGAAATGGGTCTTGCATGGACAATGTGTGACACATTAAACTACTCCATTAAGACCTACCTTTCTTGATGGATTGTTTGATTTCCTCCTGAGTTAACTGCTGCGCTGCGCTGCTTGCCCCTGGGATGGGCTCTGTCTCCACCGTCACCCAGTCGTCCATGTCATTCTGCTCCTCCTCCGGTACCTCCTCATCATCATCCTCATTCTCCAACTTCTCTGCCGCTCTCTGTCTCTGCAAAAATAGCTGCAAGAAAAGGAAGCTGTTAATTGAAGATTATTGTTGGGGCGGAGTGTTTATATGTGTATTTAATGCACGAGGCAAAATACTTTGACCCGAGTAGAATGACCTGAGGGTCATTTACGAGTGCAAAGTCCTTTGAACTGTGCATTAAATAAGCATATGAACCCGATGCCAAAACATTATTTTTTATAAAATTTCAATGCACTGGCCACGACAATGCAAATACTCCACAGAAATTTGATTAAGATTGATAAATGGGAAGAAACAGCTTTAACTTCATTGAAAAAAAATTGTTCTAAAAAACTATTAAAATAGCAAAAAGTCACTTCAAACTTGCTTACAATTTTACAGCATATTAAATTAAGGCATTAATATAATAAATTATGCAAATTTATGCCAAGCCAGTATAGTTGGTTAAATATTAACCATTTTAAAAGCCTCATTATAATAAATTATTATTTTATATCCTTGATTATTGACTGTTTTCCAATCTTTCAACAACATAATTTGAACAGGAGCAATTGAATGTGATTTAGAGGGTTTTAGGTAACAATCTCTCTGTTACAGAGGTAGCAATCCCTCTGTTACAGAGGTAGCAATCCCTCTGTTACAGAGGTAGCAATCCCTCTGTTACAGAGGTAGCAACAGAGGTAGCATTCCCTCTGTTACAGAGGTAGCATTCCCTCTGTTACAGAGGTAGCATTCCCTCTGTTACAGAGGTAGCATTCCCTCTGTTACAGAGGCAGCATTCCCTCTGATACAGAGGTAGCATTCCCTCTGTTACAGAGGTAGCATTCCCTCTGTTACAGAGGTAGCATTCCCTTGGTTACAGAGGCAGCATTCCCTCTGTTACAGAGGTAGCATTCCCTTGGTGACAGAGGCAGCATTCCCTCTGTTACAGAGGTAGCAACAACTTGAGCTTAATTGAAAATATGCTAATGATAATACAACGTCATCGTCAGATTAAAATTGATCACTTGAAAACAATTTGAAGCTTAAGGCTTTAAATTGTTATTATTGTGAGATGAGAACTTCTGAATACCTCAAGGTTGCTTTTTGCAGACTGTATTAACTATGAGAAGAATTACAATGTTCCCCATCTAGTTCTAGAGTCACATGCTCAATCAGGATTGTATCTTATATACATTTCTAGGGCATATCCCAGTGGTGCCTTCTACCCCTAACTCCACTGAGAGCATGTTTGTTGCAAATCGTCTTATAAATCACGAAACTTGTCCTGTGAATTTTTTTCTTCTAATACAAACCTTAGTGAGTGCCTTTTAGCCGGGTGTTATTAATTATCAGAAGAATTGAAACATTCCTCATCTAGTTCTATCGAATTGTATGCTCAGGAAGCAGGATTCCAGGACGTTCGTGTAAATTCAGTCTCCTCTATATTTTCTAGGACATAGCCTAGGGGTCCCTCACACCACACCCCACTGAGACTACGTTTGTTGCAAATCGTCTTATAAATCCCTGACTCTTCTACCCTTTTTCTTTTCGAATACAAACCTCAGTAAGTGCTTCTATCGCTGTAACCTCTTTCACTCCTTCAATGGAAGACTGATCTACTTCTGGTTGGGAATCGTAAGAGTGGCATGTCTTGAGACCCGTCACGATGCGAGTGTTGGCGACACTATGCTCCACAAGGTTTATGAGAAGACCTAAACTCTGTTGTGAGAAATCAAAGATAATTCAAAGAAAAAAAACCAAGAGTTGAGTATGTACCCAAATTCTGATTCATATTTACTCACCGTCTCATACCTTAGGAGTCTATTGGACACAATGTAGAAAACATTTGTAACATAGCTTTATAAGACCTGATTTTTTTTTAAAGGATTAGTTCAGTGGTCAGGCAAGTTTATATTATATGAAAGAGGACTTTAAAAGACATAAAATGGTGAAGGGAGTATTCAAAAATATTATTCCATTAGGGAGTTATTAAAGTTTTAGGCTCTGTCTCATCTTGTAGAAATGACTGGTGTACTAAGTCTACTATGAAAGGTTGGCGCCTTTATCCTCACATTCTTAACAATAGTTAACATATTTTAAAGAAAATTAATTTTAACTTTTCCTCAAACTTTCTTCAGGTGGTAAATTATAACTACCCTTACTAGATTCTGTTTTAGTACTTTCCTGACATATCAATGGTTGTTAAGGCACAAAATCGCATGGAAATATATGATAAAATACACAAAAACTTTAAGGAATCTGAGGCTATGACATCACAACTAGTCTGATATCAGTTGATTCTACACAAATGATACCAAACTTCAAACTTAAATATCTCCTTGCTTGACCCCTAAACTAATCATTTAAAGTTTTTCAAAGAAAAAATTAGGGTTTGACAAATTAACTTGAAAGTACCTTGTCCACTTGGCAACGACCTCTGTATTTATGGTTTCTGAGAGGAAAATACTAAGAATTTGTGTGAATACATAATTTTTGTGAATACATGTAACACAAATTTTGGATAGGAATCTGGTTGTTCAAAAAGTTTGTCTGCCAAATATAATGTTTGGTTGTCCCGGGCAGCTGGAACAGATAATTTGTGGATCCCATGCAACAATTTTCATTTTTGTTTGAAGTTAGTTGGTTAGTGGGGGTTACACAATAATATTTTTGAAATGCTTTTGTGGTATTGTACCTTAAAAACTGGTCAGATAGATGACTGATTTTCTAAAGCAATAAGTTTATTTCTGGACAACAAAATTATTTGACAGCCTTGGTCAGTGCTAATTTAATGTAACCACCTACCAGCGCATGATTACACACTGACTCAACATCCTCATAAACTAATATTCATAGGCCTGAGTTGTGTAGTACAAACTTGGAACCGTGTACCCGTTACTGTTACCCAGCTCCAATCTTTTTTCTTTTACAAAAAAGTGAATTTTCACGAACTGGTATACTACGATTAGGCTAACACTAAAATAACGGTAACTACAATAAATCGTACCAAAAATTATAGTGACATTTTCCAGCTTATTTTTGGTCAGAGTTATTGAAATTACCATAATCTTAGTGTAAGCCTAATAACATACTAGTTCTGCAAAAAGTTTAGATCTAAAAAAAATAATATTTTTTTAGGTCTTATTTTTTACTCTGCCTTACTTACTTCCAAGACGTCAAAGACTTAGTAAGACGTCAATGACTTAGTAAGACGTCATTGACTTAGTAAGACGTCAAAGACTTAGTAAGACGTCAATGACTTAGTAAGACGTCATTGACTTAGTAAGACGTCAATGACTTAGTAAGAAAATGGCGCGGGCGAGGAGAATGGCAATGACTTAGTAAGACGTCAAAGACTTAGTAAGACGTCAAAGACTTAGTAAGACGTCAATGACTTAGTAAGACCTCAATGACTTAGTAAGACGCCAATGACTTAGTAAGACGTCAATGACTTAGTAAGACGTCAATGACTTAGTATGACGTCAATGACTTAGTATGACTTAGTAAGACGCCAATGACTTAGTAAGACGTCAATGACTTAGTAAGACGTCAATGACTTACTAAGACGTCAATGACTTAGTAAGACGTCATTGACTTAGTAAGACGTCAATGACTTAGTAAGACGTCAATGACTTAGTAAGACGTCAATGACTTAGTAAGACCTCAATGACTTAGTAAGACGCCAATGACTTAGTAAGACGTCAATGACTTAGTAAGACGTCAATGACTTAGTATAACGTCAATGACTTAGTATGACTTAGTAAGACGCCAATGACTTAGTAAGACGTCAATGACTTAGTAAGACGTCAATGACTTACTAAGACATCAATGACTTAGTAAGACCCCAATGACTTAGTAAGACATTAATAACTTACCGTCAATGACTTGGTAAGACGTCAATGACTTAGTAAGACGTGAATGACTTAGTAAGACATCAATGACTTAGTAAGACATCAATGACTTAGTAAGACGCCAATGACTTTGTAAGACGTCAATGACTTAGTAAGACGTTAATAACTTGACTTACCAAGACAAGCAAATCAAATTTTTTGTCGTTTGGAAGATACTGAGGCAGCTGCAGGACACACTGCAGAACAGTCAACATGAGACCCTCTTGATCACCTACTTTCATGCTCCCCCATTCTATGTAGGAAAAGAACAGATTTCACAATCAAAGAAAATTTCCAGAAAATCAAAGAAATTAAAGTAAAGGTAACGAAAATAAAGAAATTTCCTGAAAAAACTAAGATTTGATTAGCAAGATAACGATATGATTACCAAATTTGGCCAATATTTGACATTATATAGTATTGCATAAAGCGTACTCGTATATACATTCCCCCCCCCCCCCTCCCTTCTTCTTCCTCCCATCTCTCCGAGCCTTCACTGGTAAGATATTCATAATGATTCAAAGTTTATTTCTTAGCTTTAATAATGTGTTCACATTCAATCTTTCAGTTTTGTCTCTGGCAATGGCTTATTACAAGTGTGACCTTGTTTTTGCTTCTCACTATCATGTGTGGAAAGAGGCCGTCCAAAACAGCCTGATGGCAGAGTTTGTAACAAATATTTTATTGGTGTTTCGCAAAAAAGAAGTATACATCAAATTAGAAGGGGAATCAACAGGTCTAAAGAAACAATAATCCAAAATAAATTTCTCCAAAAAAGATGCATATATATCAAATCTTTAGATTCATTTTTAAGATAGCTAGTGTATTAAACCAAAATGTTTAGAAGTCTTTTATCTTTCATTAAATCTATAACTTGCAAGTAAGTTTTCAATAAAAAAGTGGAATACATTTTTTTCCAAATACTCATTTTACATATCAAATTTTTCCTGTTTACCAGATCCAAGATGTGGGAAAAATAAAGTGGGAAACTATACTTAATTTTGGCATATCTTACCGTTATCGTGGGTGAGGTTGAGTAGCAGGCGCAGATTGGCCAGCAGACCCTGGGTCACCAGCTTAGCCAGATTTTGCTCCTCTTTGTTGTCCTCGTCAGTAGTGCAAAGCTCGATGTGGTTCTCACACAAGGACAGAAAGCTACAGGGGATGAAATAATTCCAAGTAACGCATCTGTATGACTTTAAATCAAATGCTTTAATTTACATGTATCTTCAAAGGTGTAAGGACAGTCATCTGTATGACCTAAAATCAAATGCTTTAATTTACATGTATCTTCAAAGGTGTAGGGACAGTCATCTGTATGACCTAAAATCAAATGCTTTAATTTACATGTATCTTCAAAGGTGTAGGGACAGTCATCTGTATGACCTAAAATCAAATGCTTTAATTTACATGTATCTTCAAAGGTGTAGGGACAGTCATCTGTATGACCTAAAATCAAATGCTTTAATTTACATGTATCTTCAAAGGTGTAGGGACAGTCATCTGTATGACCTAAAATCAAATGCTTTAATTTACATGTATCTTCAAAGGTGTAGGGACAGTCATCTGTATGACCTAAAATCAAATGCTTTAATTTACATGTATCTTCAAAGGTGTAGGGACAGTCATCTGTATGACCTAAAATCAAATGCTTTAGTTTACTTGTATCTTAAAAGGTGTAGGGACAGTCATCTGTATGACCTAAAATCAAATGCTTTAATTTACTTGTATCTTCAAAGGTGTAGGGACAGTCATCTGTATGACCTAAAATCAAATGCTTTAATTTACATGTATCTTCAAAGGTGTAGGGACAGTCATCTGTATGACCTAAAATCAAATGCTTTAGTTTACTTGTATCTTCAAAGGTGTAGGGACAGTCATCTGTATGACCTAAAATCAAATGCTTTAATTTACATGTATCTTCAAAGGTGTGGGGACAGTCATCTGTATGATCTAAAATCAAATGCTTTAATTTACATGTATCTTCAAAGGTGTAGGGACAGTCATCTGTATGACCTAAAATCAAATGCTTTAGTTTACTTGTATCTTAAAAGGTGTAGGGACAGTCATCTGTATGACCTAAAATCAAATGCTTTAGTTTACTTGTATCTTAAAAGGTGTAGGGACAGTCATCTGTATGACCTAAAATCAAATGCTTTAGTTTACTTGTATCTTAAAAGGTGTGGGACAGTCATCTGTATGACTTAAAATCAAATGCTTTAATTTACTTGTATCTTTAAAGGTGTAGGGACAGGTAGACATTTCCCTATGCACAAATAATAAGTTCACAGGGTAAGGAAAAGTGTTTGTAATTGTTTAAATTTGTGTTTCAATTACAACTTAATGAATGAGCAGATATTAAAAAGGGAAGCTTATCTCAGTAAAATTGTGTGATAAGAAATTTGACATCACTTCCAGATGGATCGACAAAATCCCTGTACTACCCACAACACAGTTTATGTATGCACTGCACAAAGGAACAGTGCATGCATACACTGCGTTGTGTTCGTGAGGTTTCATGCATAAAGTTATAAAGATATGGGAAACTTGTTTTTTTCAACATGTTTGTTAGAAAGAAAAAGAATAAATGAAATATTAGTAAGATAATACTACAATAAAAACCACTAGACGAAAATTAATATGAGAGAAAAAAGGTTTATTAAAAATAAAAAATAATTGAATTCGTCGGGAATCCATCCTATCTATACTTGTTTGTTTGAAAACACAACTTTTAAGCTCAAGGCCTAAAAACCCCAAACGGACATTTGCAGACAAGTTATCAGAAATGAAATGATGTTGATCATGCTTCTCTTCACTCTTGATTCATTTCACTTTACAGATACACATGCTATTTTGGCTTGGTTTGGTGATGTTTAACGGCACCGTGACAAATGTGCCAAGAGGGTGTTAACAAATACTGGTGGTGTAAGAGTAAGGAGAGTGAGGAGATGGAAGGTTTGTAAGGGAGATAAATGGGAAAAGCTGAATGTGGGAGAACAAATTAGGTGAAAAGAAAGGGGTGTGTAAGGTTAGTTGTAAAAGGGGAGGAGGGGAAGAGATTATATGTGGTGGAAGAAGTTGTTGTTGCAGAGGAAGTTGATGATTTTGAGGAAGAATTGTTTTCAAATAGGTCCGAGATTGAGGAGATCTCTATAAGACCTGTGAGGCAAGAAGAAATGCAATTTTGGCATTAAAAATGACTTCCAAAATTCTATAATATCAACCATGTTTAGCTATAAAAGCTAGAAAATTGCCATTCAAGGTGAATAAAGACAAAAGGTAGCAAACCTTTTTTTTAGGGAGGATTAGAAGGTGTGAGGGGCATTCCCTCACCACACTTTTCCCTCATTTATATCTTCTGTATAGTGATTGTTTGTATCTTAGTGTGATTTTATGATTTTGTTCTCTTCTGCTTTCAGAAGGCAAATTTTAATTTGTGACTTTGCTCTACCCCCTCCCCAACCCCCTCCCCCTCTTTTTGGTGGGAAAATCTGGCTCATGCCTTATTCTGTACAAAACAGAAATGTGGTAGATCCATGCTCACCTGGCTAATGCTTTGATAAGGCTACACTTCTGCATCTCCAGCAGATGCTGCTGATTGTCAGAATTCATGAAGGTCACATTCTCAAGCACTCTGACGCATCGGTTGAGGGTGCGTAAATGGACCAGCTCCATGTGGGTGGGCTCCTTGTTCAGGACAGTTAACTTTTCCGTCGCCTTCATTACTGAATGGGAATGAAGGAGACAAAGTTACAAATTTAAGCTTGATATAAGATGGACAATTAAAAAATAAATTCAATGCCAAATTGACCAGCTCCATGTTAATGGGCTCCTTGTTCATGACAGTAATCTTCTCCGTGGCCTTCAAGGAATATTCCCATGGTTTTATGTAAAATTTTATTTTATTTGAAAGAGCATACGTTTAGAGCCAATTTGGTACAAAAATCAGGTTGATATCATATTCTGTTCAGGAGATATGGATTTTTAAAGATTTCTCAATTGCATTTTAAAGTTTTTCTACAGTATGATGAATTCGTGTTTGATGATGTCATAGAGGCAATTCCATTGCAAATGTTTATGTATTTCTTTGAACATTAATTGTTTGTTTCTAAAAGATTAAAACAATTTCCAAACGTTATTGAAAGTAGGTATATCTGGCAATGTATATTAATACCTAACTTCCATCAATTTATTTTTCTAGCAGGTTTTACTAATAAAAAAGGATGATAGATTTAAATGAAATACATCAACTTTGTGGGAGAATGTGTTGCTGTGATGTCATACTGAGCCTTTTCCTATTCGTTTATTGGCATTTTTTGTGAACCATAAAATTTGAATATCTCCTTTTAAGAATTACATATCAACATAATTTTTGTACCAGATGGTATCTAAATGTTTTTCTCTTTCTTATAAAAGGTTACGAAAAAACATGGGAATATTCCTTTCATTACTGAACAGAGCAAAGTTACAAAAATACATTACAGTGACAAATTTATAGTTGATATATGATAGAATTAAAAAATAAACCTTATGCTGAAAACTAGTTCTTAAAAGTTTATTTAAAAGAGGTGCAGCGACTGAGGAGTCACGCTTGTATGCGAAAGGCACCGGGTTTGACTCCCGCCGCGAGTACTGCTTTGTGTCTTAAAGCAAGACGGTTTACTTGCTCATATCCGCTTATGGCAAAGAAACCGGAGATATCCACCGGAGATAAGCCTTTACGGCTCAAAAATGGAATTGAACTGTTTCAAAGTTTAAATTTTGAATTTTTCACAGCTTTTTGTATCACAGTTGGAGTACAAGGGCTATTAGACTCGTCAATTGGAAGTAAAGTTTGACATTCCCCTTTTTTCCATACCTGTCTGAGCGATGAGTTCTAAACCACCAGCAAATCTCAGTTCTTCTTTGAACCATTCACCAGCACGCTTAGACGTCAGAGAAAGAAGGGACTCCATTGCAAAGAAACCACTCTGTTCGAAGAAAAAAATAATCATGTTTCATGTTCTCCACATTTGAACACTTACTGTACCGAGGTCTTAAAGGATTAGTTCAGTGGTCAATAGAGCTGTGACCGTTTAGCGTGTACATGCTACACGCTCGCAAATCTTGTAAACGTTTACTAAATACTTCATTGCGAGTAATCGTTTTTTATACATCATACTGTCTTGCCGTTGAAAATCAATATTCATGATTCAAATCACACACACATTCGGCTGACAAAATTCCAATCAATGACTTTTTACAAACTGTAAACCCGATTAGCATAATCTTTTTTAAATGTGCGAATCACAAATGCGCAGTAATCACCAATGAATGGGGATATTATGCACTTTGATTTTGCCAAAATCTGAGTAATTTAACTTGTAAAATGCACAGCGAATGTGCAGCAGTAAACAGTGAAACTAACAATAGGCCTAACGTTAGGCCATAAGGCTTTAAACCCCACGCAATCACGGCCCATTTTACAAGCTGTTAAATCGACCAAAAACACTTCAAAAATACTTGAATCGTGACAATCAGTACATTTACATGTAAATATTACCTGATGAGTCAAATAAATTTTGCAAGAAAGAAAAAATATTGCATAATAAACAAACAGAAAAAGGTTTCAAAAAAGCTGAAATTCTGCATGCGTTGCAAAGTTTGCGGCCATTTTTTTGAGAGGACTGATATATTTCAGAAGTTCCTGGTGGTGGTGGCGTAGTTTTGAAATGTTTTACGGCGAGGTATATCATAGGCATAGTTTGCAAGTTTTTCACAGAACTTTAAAAGCCATAGCGAATAGGACAAAAAAGTTACGCGATGTTGAGTTTAAATGACAATGAAAGAAGTTATCTGTTCTTTCTTAACTGAATTTCCATGCATATTTTCCATAAAACTAATCATTTATACTGTAGAAGTAAACTTTTTATGATTTGAAAAGCAAAACTCGGCGTCTATTTGGGCAATGAAGTCAGTACTTTTGCCATACTGATTGCGCGATTTTTTTTACTTCGCATCATAGTTTTGGAACAATTTTGGTGTATTCCCGAAAATTACGGTACTAAACGCGTGTACACGATACACGCTCGCTTTTTTTGGCGTGTACACGTTTACTAAAATCCCTAAACGTTCACAGCTCTAGTGGTCAAACAAGTTAATATTATATCAAAGAGGACTTTAATTGAAACCACAGAGTGAAGGAACTACCTAAATATCTTATTCCGTTGAGGAGATATTCATGTTTAAAGCTCTGTCTAAACTGTGTAGATATGACTGGTGTAGTAAGTCTAATATGGAAAGTTGCCACCCTCAGTCTCACATTCTTAACAATTCTTAATGCATTCCAAAGAAAATTGATTTCACATTTTTACTATTAGAATTATTATTCCTGGAACTTTCTTCAAGTGATAAATTTTATTTACTCTTACAAGTTTTGTTTTATTACTTTCTAAAATATTCCAATGGTTTTTAAGCCACATAAAGACTTTGAGGAATCTGAGGTTGTGATGTCACAACTTATCTGCTTTCAGTCGTTTCAACATGAAGGATACAGAGCTTTAAACTTAAATATCTCCCTACAGAATAAGATTTTTGAACGCTTTCTTCATTATTTTGTTTTATTTGCCGTCCTCTTTCATATAAAATGGACTTGATTGACCCTTGAACAAATCCTTTAAGAAATTAATGTGGTAGGTAGTGTATTCACAGCAATGGAATGACTGACAAGTGTGATGTTTAACTTCTTAAAAAACAAAACAAAACAGGATTCTGATACTTGTGAAATTTCCACATCACAAGATGCTTCTTCATCCCTCAACATACCAGGGAACACCCATGCCTGGTTTTCTGGACACATCTCGAAAAGACCAAGGTGTTGATCCACTTCCCTCTTAGCAATATTTCTTGGGACCACACTGAAAACAAGTCAAATGTGACCTAAGTGTGCTTTCCCTGGCATGTGCCTAAAAGTGTAAACTAAACTAAACACCACCAACTTTCCTTCTGATTTGAGTGTTAAAAAATACTGATAGATGCTCACATACTACTAAAGTAGGCAAGGGGATAATAATAGCCACCAGAAGACTTGATTACACTTTATCCACAGAAAATCTTGAACAATGACCTGAATCGTAAAAGTAAACTTACAGATAACGTCTGTTGATCCACCCCAAACAGCTGATTAGGGTTTCCTTTGGCGGCTGTTTTCACGATGCCCCAAAGTTTTTCTCTCGTCTTCTCATACTCCTCCTGCTCAGTTGGCGACCACGAAAGTCTTGACACCTCGCTGTCCATGCTTAAAAGCTGAACAAGGAGGGTCAAACTGCTTCGGTCAAGATCCATGTTTAGACGGTCTTTACTCAGCATATACATCAGCCCAGCTGTGCACAAGGCTAAACACTGAATAAGAAAATAGAGATTGATAGTGTGACTCTAATTGATTGAATGATTTTAATTCAAATGAATATACAGGTTTGTTTTTCCTTTTAGGAAGAGTTTTCCTGATGAACACCTAAAAACTTAAGTGGAGTTTCATTAAATAACATTTCACCAATCCCAGACACATTCAAGGTTTACTTTTAAGTATATATTATAATGAACAACATAAAGACCATTGATTGTGATGATATATATATATTCACCAATAGACATTAAAATATTGATCAGATATATCAGCTAAATTACAAAAGCTTTTAGTATATTTTAAAATTTTACTCAATGTTCAGTAATTGATCTACCCTCTTCTTTCTTCTAGTTGCCAATAGACCTTCCAACAAAATTCCAACTTTCACACATTTAAACATCATTTCTATATAATAACAAAATAAAATTTATTTGTGAATCACAAGTCTCATTCTAAGCTGACAATCTACTTCAAACCTGACATGAATACTTACCGGATCAGACGGTGCATCGCTGAGGGCTGCAAAGATTTTTGCGATGGTGCTGTGCGCCCTTAAGTGCATTCTGAATGATGCTGCGGTGCTTTTCTCCATCAGACTGATAGTACTGTTAATGAACAAGGATGACATCACGTAACATAACATTAACGAGGTTTAAACACTTGTTAAATGTATATAAATGTCTGAGCAAGCACCTTCATATTTATTTTATTAACATTTTGTTTGTTCCTGCAAGGGAAAATTTAAGATCCAGAGAATGGATTGAAGATTGAAGGCTTGTCACAAAATGTCACCCACAAAATTTCAAATTTGTCACATAAATGTCTCAAATGTCACATAATTTTTGGCACCTTTTACACAGAATGTCACATCAGTTTTGCCTTTGTCACATTTGATTGGCATAGATTCACACATCATGTTGACCAATTACACTCATAGAAAGGATCATTTGGTTCTGTCTGTTTCATGAAAAATGATATCCACCACTAAAATGCAACATTAAATTACTAATGAGTGTGGGTAAAACATGTCACAAAATGTCAGACAAATTTTAATACATCTGTTTATGTTCATTTTGTCACAAAACTTTCGAAAGGTCACAGATCTTTGGACAATGAAATTTTGTCAAAAAATTTTGCTGCTCCGAGCCCAGATGCCCCATGCTATTCCACTAGACAAGAGGCTTAAAGTAAATGGGAGGCAAAGGAAGCAGTTGGACCAATTTTCCTTGATTTTCTTGTTGGGGTGCCTAAATACTGATCCTTTGAGCATGCGGCAGGAAGGGAGGGAGGGGGGAAGGTGCTGGTGTACCACAAACTTGCCTAAAGAAAATTTGCACTTGCCTGAATGATCTATAAACGGTATGTTTCTACAATCACATATTATAGAACAGACCCCCAAAGGTACCATACGTGGCAATGCCAAAACAGAATGTACACGCTTAAGGGCCCCCTGCAAGCCTTGGAAGTCCTTGGAAGCTGTGAAGATTTCTAGTTTTTGATGCTTTAAAAGGGCCCAAGATCATCAGGCTCAGGATTTTACTTGTACAGCCATAAAGACAACAACAAAACTATGGTATTTTCCAGAACATTTTTAAAAGTATTTTGTTTTACAATTTTTCCTCAAGAATTGTTTTGCCTGATGAAATAGTCAAAATTAGAGTTGTCCTACAAATATTTTTATTTATTTTTCTCTAAAGGGTGTAACACACTCCACCCCCTTATGTTACACCCCTGCCTGTTGCCTATATACAGATTTGATGATACTAACCTGTCGTCCTCGCCCCACCAAAATATTATAGTTTTACGTCACTGTTGGGAGAAATTTTGTAGCAAAATTTGGTGAGGCCCTGAAAATGCATGTATATGCCAGCGTTGGACTGACCATTGCTCCGATGACCTCTCCCTCCCTCTCTACAATTAGCTCCCTGGGCCATCTCCAGCTATTTGATGGCACCAAAAATCAGGCCTCCTAAAGCAACTGAATTCGACTCTGCTATATCTTAGAAGGCCTCAATTATACACCATTTTGCGATCACCATTCCTGTCTTCATTATAAATTTTTATCCCATAGAGTCTACATGAAAAAGAACGTTCTTATTTGCACTGTCTGCTTTATTTTCTTGTAGCAACACCTACATTCCTGTTGTATTCACACTCTGTTACCAGTGATCAGCTGAAAAAATACCCCCAAGGTTGAACAAGCCGAGCTATTCAAAGGTAACCTGTCCTTGGAAAGGAGAACAAGCCTGGGAGGCCACGCCTTCAGAATAAATAGCTCATACATATGCATACGCCACTGTTTGCGAACTCACTTTGCGAAATACTTTGTGACGAATGTTTCTTACCCAAGCTTACACCAATAGGCTTATGAAATAAGTTTGCGCCAATAGGCTTACGAAATAAGTTTGTTACCTGAGCATAGGCCAAAAGGCTCACGAAATATGTTTGCAAACTGCGAGCATAACTGTAGCAAAGGTAGTGATTGCGAGCGAATGTTTGGCGGACTTACAAATTGCGAACATACCTTTTTTGCAAAGATGTTGTAAGTCGAGCATATTTGATTCCCGAATGTATATTTTATGAACATAAAGATTTCCAAACATAGATTTTGCGAGCTTAATAGTTTTCAAACATTTTTTTTTGCGAACATATTTGGTGGTCCTTTTGCCGTTCCATACTATAAGCAGTCATAATTCTTGTTATTCCCATTTTGGATACGTGTCAGGTATTCATACCTTAAACACCTTGTTGATGAGGCTAAGCTCTTTTTTAGACCGTCTAGGAGGTATTCTATGTCGTCGCTGAACTGCTGGCTCTCCCCTGCATCCTGACATTGTAGTGCTTGTTTAACATGTTTCACCACTGTATAATACTGCAAAATGAAAGGGAAAAAAATGGAAGTTAAATCCACACTACAGCCTTGAAGGCCCATCAGGCCAGTGCTTGCCCTCATTTCCTTGGCATACGCAGATGAGAGCACATAGTTTGTTTGTTTGATGTCTTAACGGCACCACGACAACGAGGATCAAATTGTGCCTGAGAGGTCAGATCATTTTAAAGGTAGGAAGAAAAGAAAACAGGGGGAGAATGAGAGAAATTCAAGAACAAAAGTCAGAAAGCTGTGATCGAGAGAGGAGGTGCATGGGTGAAACAAAAACAAACTAGAGAGGGGGTGGAAGGGGAAAATTAAATATGGTTGTAGAGGGAAGCATGATGAAAGCTCCCCTTGGACTGGACACCAGTCCATCGCATGTAAACTTCCCAAGTTGCCCAAAGTGTCTTGTTCAAGGACACAATGCAGTACTTGCAATGGGAGTCGAAAAAGGTACATCATGATAGATATAAATCAACTTTGAGAACATGATTAGAATCCAAAAATGTTCATCCTGTATTGCACTCTTAATTAGGGCAAATAAGTTTCTTTGTTATTGATTTCTTTTTCTATAACCTAAAATGAATAACTGCAACTTATCCCGCTTTCCGTAGCGGATATATTTACGAGAGTTATACTTACCTTCCATGCTATAAATATGCAATCTGGTCCAATGACCTGATTCCAATGCACTTCTAACCGACCTTAAAAACATAGTTACCAGCCCAGCCCTAACCGCCATTATACCTCTAACATCCCTCACTTAACATTCCACGAAGGCCTGAACGAGGGAGGAGGTGGGCCCGGGACGCATGGAAGGTAAGAAAAACTCTCCTAAATATCCCAGCTATGAAAAGTGGGGTAAATTTACTTCAACTTATATCTTACCTTCCATGCTATTAATATGTCATCAGATTGCAACTGAGGATCAAAAGAGAGTTCAGGTCGAAGCCCATACAAAAGGCTGGTCTTAATACTCAAAACTAACTTTATTATACTTTGAGGATTCTTAAATGATACTATATCCTCTTAAGACAAAAAAACCCTCTGAAAAGGAATTACTAAACAATAGTAAATTGCTCCGAATTATAACTCAGGAACACCTGTTAGTGATAACTGAGGCAAAACGTCGCATGAACATGAGTTAGTCGCCAGTAGAACATGTTAACAAAAAAGTGTTAATAAACAGAAGCAACTGTAAACAACGCCCAATACATCATGGCAAAAACTGACAAAGTTTGCCAGTGGACCGGGGCGGCTTTGTTAACACGAGTGAAACAAACCGTTAGCAAACATCGACGAATCAGAATGCGCCTGAACAACCGCAAGAATTCGTTAGTATACGATCAAGAAATTAAAAGATTGACAAATAAATCGTAATTGAAACGAGTGAACATAAATAAAGCACAAAGATATTCGCCTCATGAAAGGGATGGTCCTCTTCTTGAAAGAACGGCCCTTGCAACTCCGCCTTGATAGTCTGGCACGTCCTTTAGATATGCAGAGGCAAACGTGGCTGGTGTTTTCCATACAGCAGTGCGAAGTATTTCGTTGAGGGGAACCTCACCAAATAGAGCAATTGATGTAGCTATGCCCCGTACCTGATGTGCCTTAATTGATTGTTCCGTGAACAACGGCAATTTATTGTGCGTGATTGCCTGAACAATCCATTGCGAAATCGTGTAACGTGAGACACGTGATGTGCATTTTTAAGGACACAAATAAAGCTTTTACATCGTTCTGTAACGGTTGCACAAGTTTAATGTAGTACTTGAGACATCGAATGGGGCATCAGGCCCTATCCTCTAATGCTTTAAAAAATGTAGAAAGCGACGGAAGGAATATAGCTTCTGGTAGAAACTCTAAAGTCTGACTTTTGGCGAATAAAGAAAGCTGGGTCGGGCACGAGCTGCATACCCCCAGAATCAATGAGAATATGGCCTTCTTTAAGGAAAGCATGTGAACGTCTTGCAGAGGCCGCGGAGAGTAGAAAAATCGTTTTGATCGTCAGTTAATTGAGCGGACATGCAAACAGTGGCTCAAATGAAGCCTGTGCTAGTGTCTCAAGAACAACTTGCATGTCCCATGGAGGAGCAAGGTTCTAAACTGAAGGTCTTTGTAAGAACATTCCTTTTACTAATTTTTTCAGTGATGGTCAACCCCTCTGGAAAGCCCCAGTGGATAGCTGCTATGGCTGTCCAAAAACCTTTGATTGTATTGATGGATTTGTTCAGATTAAACTAATGCAATAAGAAATCCATTACATCACCAAGAAACGGCAAATGTGGAGAAACCGATCTACTCTGGCACCAGTCTCGAATATTCCAAGTCTGGCAGAATACATCCGCAAAGTAGAGGGTCTCCGACTTTGGGCTGCCACTTTGGCAGCTTCTTCTGAAAGGCCCTGCGACACCAAGGATTCGCGGATAGAGGTCACACAGTTAATGGAGTTCTTTTGGATTGTGTAGCAGTTTGCTGGAGCCTGGAATCAAGACTTAAGTCATCCCTGACCGGAAGCTCGTACGGGAAACCTGCGATTAGGTTGAGCAGCTAAGGAAACCACAGTTGGCAAGGCCGATTGGGAGCTACTAGAAGTTACATGAAACACCAATCTTACATCACCTTGTCTAGTACTCTTGGTACTAGCGCAAACGGCGGAAATGAGTAGCCCACAAAGTGGGTCCACTTGATCGTGAATGTGCAACTCTCCAGACTCTCAAGTCGGGAATCAGAGTGCAAAGTGTTGGTAGCTTGTGTTTGTTCAAGGATGAAACAGGTCTACGTCCGGGAGATCAAAAGTCATCCAGATCGTATTGCCATCTGTCAGGCGGTAGAACCCATTCTATGGGAGCCCCCTAAAGGCGAGATAACAGATCCGTGACGTGTTCTCCTTGCCCAGCAGGTGGACAGCCTGAAGACTGACCTTGTTTGTTATGCACCAAGATAGAAGGAACTTGGCAAGGTTCAAGAGTCTCCTGGATCTCTTGCCTCCCTGTCTGTTGATATAAGCCAGTACCGTGGTGTTGTCGGTGCATATTAGAACAGTCTTGTTCCATACCTGTGGTTGAAAATGAACAAGAGCCCAGTGCACTGCCTTTAAATGTGCTGATTGCATATTGATGTCCGAAATCTGTGACTTGGGACCACACTAATTGCGCTCCCCACCCCATCAAAGACGTGTCTGTCACCACTGACAGTGAGGTCTTGAGGGCAGGAAAATCACTCCCTGTGACAAATGAGAGTGGACGCACTACCACAATATGTGGGGGACCACTGCCTGTGTACTAGGGGATGGGAACACTGAGGTCCCTCCTGGATGGGACGAAATGATCCAGTAGGAAGGAATTGTTTGTCCCACAGATGAAACCTGCACATTGGGACTATATCTACCAGACTGGCCAGGTATCCTAGAATACCAACCGTGCTCTCGCTTATTTGCCGCAAACCATGATAGGCGTGCTTTTTGCATAGGCAAATGCTGCAAACCGTCAAAGTGTGTGCACTTTGAATAGCAAACCCCTTATGAATTATTGTTTTGATATGTAAATGACTTTTTTTTTTATCATGTAATGCATTCTTTCATGATGGTACATTCATTCTAATTTAAAATTTAAAATGTGCAACAAACTTAAAGAAATATGCAAATATCCTAGGAAAATGATCCAAAAATCATTCATGTAATCAGAATTAATGGAAATTAATTTTGAAACCTGTGGTTATTTTCTCAATGGAAAAGGCAACATCAATGGTGGAAATTCAGCGCCTGAGCTGTCTATCTGAATTCAGGTTGATATACAGAATGCTTCCGCTTGGCAGTTATCATTTACATAGAAGATAGTGAGGAGAGAAGAGATCTGGTATAATGGACAGGTTACGAAGATATGTTTGTTGGAGAGATCTGTATTACAAGTGGGGCAGAGAGGGGTAGGGGAGCTGGATAAGAGATGGTTGTGAGAGAGGAGTGGCCAAGGCGGATGCGGGTGACAACGATGTCTGCCCTGTGGTTGCGACTGTGCAGAGGGGTGTTGGTCCTGACTTTGGGTTTGATGGTGTGGAGATTGTTACTAGTAGTGGAAATGTCTACTAAGTTGGCAGTATTTGGAGTGGAAGAAGGCTGGGTTGTGAAGAGCTTTGTGAAGGAAGAAAGACCAATGTACACCTTGGGGGGGGGGGGGAGGGTGGGGGGAGGGTGAGGGGTGGTGGAGGTGACTAGTCCAGGTGGGTGTAGGTGGGATGGTGTAAATGGTGATCGAGAAAATGTTGATGTTGGCTTTGGAGAAGTGGGAGTGCATCCGAATCCCGAAAGGTGGGGGGGATGTGTTTGTTGAGATTGAAGAGGTTGGTGAAGGAGGGAGAATGGATGGAATGGAAGCAAGGGTTACGTGGATCAGACTATATTCTTCATTAATCATGTTCTGCAGTCCCATCGCTGCCCCAGCTCAATTTTATACAACCACAGAATGCTACCTGTTCCCTGTCGACTTTTAACTCTTAACTATTATTTTCCTAAATCCCAATGTTATCCTTATTACTCCCATATACTTTGTACAGGCGCTCAGACATTCATGGTCAAAAGTGTTGTGACAAAACCGCAAAAGTTTTAAACAACATTTTCAATGTTGTGTGCTTGCAAAAAAATATGGTAAAATGCGACTTTCAACATTGATCAAGGGAGTGGGGATTTGTCCCAACTACTTTGGCCACAATTGTAGGTGCAGCCAAATTCTCAGCCATCCTGTGGTGATGTCGGCCTCTTGCGCACGCCAACAGCAAATCGAAAAGTTGGCCTAATGCATATGAGAACCTGTACTGAAGATATCCTAACATGTAACACATATGCACAGTATAACACTAGGCTATCCTTGTAATGTAGGATGGGGGCCTAGGGTGAAAAACGCATCTACCTCAGGGAAAAGGGTCCTAAAAACTAGCACACCAGGTGCTCTAAGGACTAAAACTTCCCGCCACGAGAGTGAGACTCACTTGTTCTAGCCACTCGTTTTGCATGGGTGGATGGAAAAGTACTCTAGACTGAGTGTAACTTCAATGGAGATAGTCCTGAGACTCAGACCGTATATTTCCAGGGCCAGTTGCCACCTCAATCTTACCTCAGATTAGAGCTGTGACCGTTTAGCGTGTACTCGCTACACGCTCGCAAATCTTGTAAACGTTTACTAAATACTTCATTGCGAGTAATCGTTTTTCATACATTATAGGCCTAGTGTCTTGCCGTTGAAAATCAATATTCATGATTTAAATCACACACACATTCGGCTGACAAAATTCCAATCAATGATTTATTACAAACTCTAAACCCGATTAGCATAATCTTTTTTAAATGTGCGAATCACAAATGCGCAGTAATCACCAATGAATGGGGATATTATGCTTTCTGATTTCGCCGAAATCTGAGTAATCTAACTTGTAAAATGCATCGCGAATGTGCAGCAGTAAACAGTGAAACTAAGAATAGGCCTAACGTTAGGCCATAAGGCTTTAAATCCCACGCAATCAAGGCCCGTTTCATCGACCAAAAAACACTTGAATCGTGACAATCAGTACATTTACATGTAAATACTACCTGATGAGTCAAATACATTTTGCAAGAAAGAAAAAATATTGCATAATAAATAAACAGAAAAAGGTTTTAACAAAGCTGAAATTCTGCATGCTTCGCAAAGATGGCGGCCATTTTTTCGAGAGGACTGATATTTCAGAACTTCCTGGTGGTGGCGTAGTTTTGAAATGTTTTACGGCGAGGTTTATCATAGGCCTCAATATGCAAGATTTTCACAGAACTTTGAAAGCCGTAGCGAATAGGAGAAACAAGTTACGCGATGTTGAGTTTAAATGACATTGAAAGGAAGTTATCTGTTCTATCTAAACTGAATTTCCATGCATATTTTCCATAAAAATGATGATTTATACTGTAAAAGTAAACTTTTTACGATTTGGAAAGCAAAACTCAGCCTATTTGGGCAATGCAGTCAGTATTTTTGCCATACTAGTTGCGATTTTTTTATCACTGTACTTTTGGAACAATTTTGGTGTATTTCCGAAAATTACGGTACTAAACTCGTGTACACGATACACGCTCGCTTTTTTTGGCGTGTACACGTTTACTAAAATCCCTAAACGTTCACAGCTCTACCTCAGATGACTCGAAAAACTTTAAGACAAGTGCCAAACAGCTTAAAAACCCTCACGGTTGGAGCTGCAAGAAAGAGAATGTCGGAAAAAGGTTTTCCCTTTTAAAGAAAATTCTCGACTTAGTGATGTTGTGACAGCAAAAGGCTGAAAAGAAGTGAGGGATGTTAGAGGTATAATGGAGGTTAGGGATGGGTTGGTAACTATGTTTTAGTTCGGTTAGAAGTGTGCTAGAATCTGGTCATGTGACCAGATTGCATATTTATAGAATGGAAGGTAAGATATCAACTTACATCAATATTTCATTATTCCTATTGCTAGCAGATGATACAAGGGTGGAGAAATAAAGTAATCAAAACTCTTATTCCATTTCAGAGATATTAAAGTGTTGCATGATGATACACGCTTACATGTTTCATTATCCAAGCCACAAGCTGTCAAAACCTCAACCAATTGCTCGTAATGTAAACACAGGGTACTTAAAAACAGTTTCCCTGGCAACAACTGTTGAATAAAGTTGGGAGGCACTTATCAGTCATTACAGCAGCAAAAACAGTAACCATCTGTACAACAATGAAACAAGTGCCTTTAAAATGTGTAAACTCATTTTTCTTGAGATAATCTAGAAATGGTTTTGGCAATATACTTAATAGAATAGCAGTCGTTACTATGAAAAATATTACTCAGTCAAAACCAACATTTTTACCCTACAAAATGAGGTCCATGTTACCTGCAATGAATTTATCCAGTATTTACGTCAAAGTATTTTGTTAACAACTTATTTTCCTTTATTAAAACAATTGCTATGACAAAGATGGAGCTGGAAAAATCTACGGTTTTGGCGGTTATAACTGTGGGAAAATCAGGAATTTGCAGGAAGAAATAATATATATATATATATATATATAAATATATATATATAACCTTTAGGATCTCCAAACTGTATTCTGAAACTACATAGGTTCTATTTTTGATAAAAAATCTGTACTCTTCAAACAAAATGTACAAAGGTTTACTGTGGCTGAAAAAATTACCACTGTAAATTTCACTTTCTAGATATTGTATATAAGACCTGCCTTTTTGCTTTTCTGGAGTGCTTCATTTTTTTGTATTGAAAAAAACCTGGAATCTTCTGCAAAATGCTTGCCAATAGATCTTGCTAGTTAAACAGTATGATAGAACTGGAGTACTTAAACTTGATCGGAGCTTTGTTGCAGCAGGTTGCCTTATGCCTAATTAACTTGTATTTAACACTTTTTGGTAGCGTTGAAAAAGTATGAGTTAAAAACCCAAAAACACCTATTCTGATACAAAAACGCATAAATCCGATATTCTCAACATTTTCCTGTAAAACAGCAAAATCGTACTAGTTGGCAGGTCTGTGTATATATATATATATATATATATATATATATCTGTATATATATATATATATATATATATATATATATATATATATATATATATCTGTATATATATATATATATATAATCATATATATATATATATATCATATATATATATATATATGTATATATATATTTAAATAGATAGATACAAATAGATAGATAGATTTTTAGATAACAGAAAATGGAGAATTTCTTAATATATATAGATAAATATATATATATTAAATAGATAGATAGATAGATAGATAGACAGATAGATTTCTTGAGTAAACCAACAGTACATGTGGGAAATATGTAATTGTGCGATAAACAGTACAATAAAATCCAAAAGAGGGAAGTATATAAGATGTACACTCTACAAAATTAATATAATTTCTGTCGCAATTATTCATGGGAAGATATTCGAAACTATGATTCAGAACTGTAAAAATTTTATAATCAATTCCAACACCGGACAAAGATATCAAGTAACTTTTCTTTATATTCCTTATAGGAAAGGTATGAAAGCCAGTATATGATTTGCCATACCAAATTTTTGGTGTTAGAACCTGCATGAAAAAATGGTACAAATTTTGCCATACCAACTTTTTTCTACACAACATTACCAATAACTTGAAATTGCTGATATTGGTATGGCCAAGAATTGCTCAAGAACTGTTACATCTTTTACAGTATTTGGAAAGAAAGATGACTCTAAGGCTGTTTAATTTATATGTTAACACCCCATCATACAAGCAAACAAACAAATGAATTTTGGAGATGTCACAAGTCCTTCAACTTCTCTTTCTTTGAGACATCGATGGCAGCTGAAGCTCCAGCTTTCCACTCAAGTATCTGGGGTTTGATCCCAGGTGGGTCTCCACAAGTGTTCTACACCTGGTTTAACAAAATGGCCACAGGTGTCTTGATCAAAATATTCCAATAAAGGTCTGGTGGGATGTCATAGCCCCCCTCCCCAAACAAACTTACCTTCTTCTCTTGCTTGTGACATTTGATGGATGTGACAATGGAATGGTTCTTTTTGTTGGGGTACTTGTCCACTCTGGTCAAGCCAGTCTTGGTTGATTGTGAGCTTGCAATAGCCGAACTTTCTGAATTTTCTATCCCAGAGGTTGATGTGGATGCTGTGCTGATGGAGGAGACGCTGTCCTCATTTGAAAATTCCTGATGGAGAATAAACTTGAGAACAGAATTTTTTATATTTTCCACCAACTTTAAGGCTACAAAATGCTTTATAGTGTATGAGTGTCTACATAGATCTTATAAAATTAATCCAAATCATGTACAATATTATTGGTTTTGTCATGTGACAGACGCGTTAGGGAAGAATAATATATGTACCAGAGGATGAGAGTAACCACAGATTAGTGAACAAAACCAGAAGTAAAAGGTTTTGTGGTTCCGATGCTTTTTTCATATGCTGATTGATTTGTAAGTTTTGTATCAACTGTCATGTCCTCATTGCATATCATGAAATATTTATTCCATGATATTCATTCAAACATAAGCCATACCCACCATGCAGATCAATAAAGAGGTTGACAACATTAGCATTTGCACAATAACTAACAACAATATCATAGCAAGTATGATGCAAAAACGGTTGCTCATTTATCCTATTTCAAGAATTTTTTAGTAAGCCCTGCCTAATCATTAATATTTATGACATCACTACCAGAACATTAGAACATATGTACAGACCATAACCCATCCGTGTACTAGAGCTGTGAGCGTTTAGGGATTTTAGTAAACGTGTACACGCCAAAAAGCGGCGTGTATCGTGGTAATACCAGTTTAATACCGTAATTTTCAAAAATACACCAAAATTGCTCCAAAACTACAAAGTATAAATAAATCGCAACTAAAATAAATCCCAGCGCAAGTAGTATGGCAAAAGTACTGGCTGCATTGCTAAATAGACTGAGTTTTTAGCTTTCAAAATCGTAAAAGTTTACTTCTCGGTACAAATTATCATTTTCATGGAAAATATGCATGGAAATTCAGTTTAGAAAGAACAGATAACTTCCTTTCAATGT
>JAIGNY010002537.1:50000-55956 GCA_020152595.1 Chiridota heheva | reverse complement strand
CTTAAGCAATAACAAACCACGCACCAAATTTAATACAAATCCAACAAACATAGGCAAAAACATGAGACAAACAAACAGAGGCAAAACATTTTACTTCCCCCTTCCTCCCCATTTTCACCCTTTCCTGTTCCGATGTCTTAATTTTGAACCACTTCTTCCATAAGCATTAGCAAAACCACACACCAAATTTAATCCAAATCCAATTATCAGTTCTTGAGATATAATGACAATAGACAAAAGACAAAATCACCTTAAAATGTCCCCACCCCTTCATTTTCACCCTTCCCCTGTTCCAGTATGTCTCAAATTTTCCACACTTCGTCCTTAAGCAAAAACTAAACCACACACCAATTTTGATCAGAATCCAATCAACAGTTCAGTTTTTGAGATATCTTAATGACAAACAAACAAACATATAAACAAACAAACAAATTTACAGGGGCCAAAACATAACCTCCGTCCAACTTCGTTGGTGGAGGTAATACAAAATCTAATCACATTCATAAAGAAAAACATTGAAATCACTGTAACTGAAGTACTCTCTTAAACTGTTCAAGTTTAGTGTCAATTCTGCCAGACACCGGCCTCCTTACCTGACGAGGCCTTTAAAGAATTATGTTTTGCACTTGTAGTATCATTCCGCAATTCATGTTGATGAATGTGATACGATGAGTCTACAAATTGCAGCGATACTTTACCTGAAGCACACATCCTAATGGACTGCACTACTTGAATGGCAGGGATAATGACTATCTATGAAGACAGCACCTGCAAATATATTAATTACACTCACAGGAACAAGACTCACAGTGCTTTATAAGAATGAACAAAATTGTAATTCTGCACCAGGTTTGATTTGAATCATGTATAATCAGAAATCTAGCTTGCATAGTGAATTAGGCTTAGGAAGACAACACCTGGGGTTTCAAGTTTATTGATCACACTAACTGAATCGGAAACAGTGTGAATAAAACTCTGGCATCTCATGATAATAGACCAAATTTAAAATATACATTATGTTCGATTCGAACCATGTATGATCAGAGATCTAGCTTGCATGTCAATTACTGTGTATTAGCACATAATCCAAGCTACTACATTTGTAATCCATAAGATTGCTGTATATTATAAGCAGAACTGGTTTACATTCTTATAGGTGCAGTGGCTCAGTAGTTAAATGGTCATGCTCGTATGCAAAAGGTTCCGGGTTTGATTCCCACTGTAAGCCCTGCATTGTGTTCTTGAGCAAGACAAGTCACTCTTGTCTGTTCCAGTTCACTCAGCTGTAAAACGAGTACCAGCATTGCAGGGGAGTTAAACCTACAATGGACTAGCATCTAACCTTACTGGTGTCCCATCCAGGGAGAGTCATTTGCTCGTATCCGCTTACATCAAGGAAAGCGTGGATAAGCACCAGCCTCTTTTAACTCCATGATTAGTAACATTGTGCTGGGTACTACATATTCAATAGCAAGCACCATTCAACTCATGAATCCTTTACAAGTCCTTAGTCTGATTGTGCAAAATTTGAACCAAAACAAGTTCAAGTAAATTTCATGAAAAACTGCTACACAGCAATAATTTTGTTAATTTTCAATCAAATGTCAATAGTGATTAATTTGTTATCGTGCACAGATGTATCATGGAATTGATTTGACAACTACTGTAATATGAGATGTTGTGAGATGTTATAATTCACTTACAAAATGATTTAACTATTGCTACAGTGTAACGCTGTCTAATTTGATAAGTGTTTAGGCTTATGATTGACTGGTTGATTTAACGGTACCTCCATGAATGGACTTACTGTTGCAATAATGAAATGTTGCAATAATGAACTTAATTAAATCAATTAAATAATTTTTACATATACAGTACATAGAAAAATAAACTTGAAATTCTTTCCAAAAATTGAATGGCTGGAAGATTCGTTTCTGTAAACCACACCAACTATTGGCCTGGAAGCTGCAAGGCATAATTTAAGATGAAATTAAATGTACAGTACTGTATAAATATTTTGATTGCTCCTTTAAAACAACCCTTACCCCATTCCCAAAGACACTTAAAGGACCCTAATATACAGTGTTTCCCTCAAAATTTACAGCTGCCTCACAAACACTGAAATGTGCAGTAAATTACATGTACTGACACTTTGTATATACACAGCATCAAATGAACGTGCCAGCACCTGTTCAATGGTTTAATGATGAAAGACAGTGAATTAATTGCTAATTCCAAACGTACATGGTTTTTTTTTTTTAATCTCCTGTGGAGTCTGGATGAATGAATAGCAATTGAATTTTGAATCAAATGTTGATGTACTGTATTGGAAGCAAGAACATCTTCATTGCCTAATGATAAAAATGGTTTTCTGTGCTGCATATATGTATGGCTAGCTTTTACAATAATTGATCATTTTACAATATGAAGTTTTTATTTAGATACATACATGGGTGTTAATCACACAAGCAAATAGGAATATACAAACTCCTTGCAAATTTGAGTGTACAGTGAATTCATTCAAATCTACAGATTCAACTCCCACATCACACAAACATCCGTATTCCATGAGATGGCGCGATCGTTCTATCAGCCTCACTTACAATTCGTTCTCACAGGGAGCAAATTAATATGTAAATTCCATTAAAATCTATTAATAATACATACTCTCCTACAGTATGTTTGGCTTGCCAGGAAAAGCTACTTCAAGTGAAATTTTCTAATAATTATGCCTTTACTCATTATCACTAAGTGATTAAAAAAATCTGATGCTTTTATAACTTTCTGCAGTGCCACATTTTCTTTCCTACTTAATGACCCAAGATTTAGGGAAAATAAAATCAGAAGTGAACATAATATTTTGACTTGAAGAACTTGAATAAAAAAATATATTAAATAACAAAACTAATGTACAAATTATAGTACCTATCCACATGTGGTTATTAACATTAAAGCATACGTAACTGACACAATCACAACTTACACCAGGGAGTTGGAATACATTTAACTCCCTGGTTACACTTGCTGTACACTTATCATTATGCACCTATCAATTGTATGGCGGACGCTATGACCCCTGGGAAAGGTGAGTCAATGCCCAAAATTAAGTTGCACATTAAAAGCCCCTGGTGCACCCCTGCATTGTGAATTTGATGCACCATTGCATGTCATTGACTCACATCGGATTAATATTTTGAGTGACCATTTGCTGACCATGACGGTCCCTTTGATGCATCTTATGAACTATAACACGATGATTTAAAAAAAACATTGTACCCAACTTCCTGTCTTGTTGATAAACAAAACAGTTGATGAACAATGAAATCATTCATTTTATACCATAATCCTCCCAATATACAGCTATAAAAAAAGCCTTTGTACGTAGCCTACCGTAAAAAGCAAACGGAAGGTACGATCTATATAGGCATATCGTTTATTGAATATCAATTAATTGCTTTAGTTTTCAAAATGTTCAATTTAAAATAGACTAACGGTTTATGGTCTTTTAGAACATTTTTTCTTCTGAAAAACAACCCAGAAAACAGATTATTGTAGGGTCTAGGCCTATGTATGTGTACGACGATAGTGCACTACATCAATATGCCAGTAAGTACCAGTTCCGCCATTGCAAAATGTGTACGGACATTGACACACCTTGACGCACATACTGCAGTTGTGATGATGCACCAAATGTGTACATTGATGGACCCCTTCGTCACAGAATTCATTAAACATGATGCACCTTTGAACGCACCATTCCCAGGGGTCGTAGCAGGGGCCTGCACAACCAGGGGTCTTCACAACCAGGGGTCCCACAACCAGGGGCCTCCACAACCAGGGGCCTCCACAGCCAGGGGCCTCCACAACCAGGGGCCCCCACAACCTTTAAAAGAAAGAAAATTTTAAGGGGAAAATGTGGTTGCAACCTGTTAATTTGCATTGGTGGGAGTGGTAGCAACCTGTTCATTTGTACTGAAAATTGGGCAGGCAAACATGCTTACAAAATGAAAATTCTTGAACATAAATTTACTTCAAAAATCACAAAATACTGCACCATTTTGCATCTAAGCACCCTTGATTATTCCAAAAAATTCCAAAGGGGTACACTCCCTCCCCCAGGACATTAAAGTAGTATGGGCCTTCACTCCTAAAGTTGCCCATGGGCCTCCACATGGGGAAATCTGGCCCTGGGTCATAGGGTCCATCATACAATTGATAGGTGCAATATGCACTCCATATATGATTGTATCACAATACTGTACTATCACATGTGTAATGCATGTAATGCTGGGGCACAAGGGAATACTACATCCATACTGTACATATACATGTACAATGACTTATCATTTTAAAGGTAAACAACAATCACAAAATATATTCAGCACTTTACATAGCATAAAATTGTTCTTTGTCTGGTAAAATATTTATAATGAAGCTGACATTCACAGAGGGTATTAGATATGTTTAAGGTGACTCACTACACACTACAGTACAATATCACAAGTGTGCAGAAAATTACAGTACAAATTTACTGCACAAAACACAACACAAAACTGAAATGAACACTGGTGGAGAAACGATATTTAGTACAATATGCAGGCATGCACGACAAGCTGATGAAGAGAAAACCTTACATAATTCGGGTTGGACAGGAACAGCCGCTACTGGATCCTCCTCTGACGAGACAAAAATAATGATTATCTATCATACAGCTATATGAAGTACAATCAATTGCAAGGCAACTTACTTGTGCATCAATCAGCTAACAGAGTAGTGCTGGAGAGATGTGTACAGCTAGTGTGCACTGTGAAAACAAGTGCTGACATAGATAGTGAGGTGAAGAAATTTCTCCAGAAACCCAGATCAAGATGTAAGATTAAAGCTGTGTTCAGAGAACTGTACAGTTCACTCTGTTTAAATGATAACAGGGAGTTGCCGTTTGCAACAGTGACTGATGAGAATGATCAATGAATTTTGTCAAATAAAGGGAAACACAGGTGGGCACATTCGCAATCAAAACTGTTCAAAGGAATATTAGATTACATGATGGAGGACTATTAAAGAAACAAATTGATGTAAAAAAACATGTTGATGTCTTATTCCATTAGGGAGTTATTACATTTCAAAAAATTCACCAATGTGTTGAAAAGCAATATTGTAATTGGAAGTGTGATGTTATGTCTTAATTACAGATCTAAGACAATGTTTATGTATTTCTTTGAAAATTACACGGTTCTTTCCAAATTATTGGAAACTGGAGGAGGGGAGGGGGGGAGGAGGGGCCAATTCTCATGTGGGATTTTCTCTTTTGCATGTGGTTGTATGTATGAAAAGACCTTTTAGAATATCAGATTACTGAAATTGGGGGTGGGGGCATACTTCTTTATTTGTGCATATTTTGGTTGATATATATGATGGGGGAGGGTCTGAGTTCTCATGTAAGGACTCCTCTGTTGCATGCATAAAAGGATATTTGAGAATATCAAGATTACTGAAAATTGGAGTGGGCAGCATCCCTTTATTTATGCATAATTTGGTCTTCTCCCTCCCCATTTTCTTTGTCATTTATACATTTCACGAAATGTATAGCTAGGTGTCTCCGTCCCCTCCCTAATTAGAATGTGTCTTTTGTTTGGGTTTTCTGTAATTGAATCATAATCTTTCAACAAACCAGCGAGCCCTTGATAATTAGTAGGCCACCACCTAAGCAAGGTCACAAATCACCCAGTCAGAATTGGGTTTTGGAATATTTACATAAAGTGTCAATGAAATATGACAAGCCCAGTTGAACAATAATTGTGTGGGGTACTGGGGCCAGTTCCCAAGGAAACTGGGTTTTGTTTAAAAACTTTCATTTTATATTCTGAGATATTAGAAAGCTGTGGGTGCAAAGTTTGCAGGAATGCTAGTGAATGAAGAAAGTTGACGATCTGAGTTTATTTCCATTCAACCTTTC
>JAIGNY010002537.1:0-45000 GCA_020152595.1 Chiridota heheva | reverse complement strand
CGTCACATAGAAAGTAACACCCGTCACATCTATTATTTTAGTACCAAAGTCTTAAAGATTGTTGAATTCCTTAGCATTTATAATGCTTTATTAGAATGAAGTTCCAACTTATATTTGATGATTAAAATTTTCTCATTGCTCTTTCAACATTATATGTGACTGATGTTACATTGTCTGAAATTTCTATTGATCAGTTTTGATTTTTGCCCTTTGTACAGAATAAATCTATTTTGAATAGATCTTTATTGCACAAAATAAGATTGAATTCAAGTTAAACAGTATGACAATACAAAGGATCATGATGTATATCTATTGGGGAATGATATCACTGGTGGTTATGAACACCATATTCTGGAAGGTAGTGTCACACCACACTATCATGTTCACACACTGCACTGTACTAACTACAACTAAATGGCAGGAATGCCTATTCTGATAAATGATGTATTTTAATTTACATCATTCCTAAAATCAAAGATGACGTTCACCTTTTTTGTAGCGCATTATGCTTTTTTTACTTTATACGTAACACTGGTAACATTATTTGTGATGAGTACAGTACGTGTTACTCATTTTGTTTTGTACCAAAGGTTCGTAGATGTAGGTAATTTCATTGACAAGATAAAATTGATGTAAAGATATCAATATGAGGGTCATTCCATGTCAGATCACCCAATGGAAAATACACCACCATCTTAGAATTTGTTCAAAATTGTTACACAATTGTTATCACTGAAAAATTCCAAAATTCAACTTTGAGCAAAATCAGACCTATGTTCCTCAAGTTCATTCTTTTTGGAATTTATCTAGTAACCTCTGTATTAAGCTGGATGCCAATCTCAATGTAAGTCGGGAGTATGTTTTCTTTGGGTACACTAATAAAATAAATCATCCTATCAATTTGTGTCTTCTTCTTTATGCAATTTACTATATTTTCTATTGTAAATAAACTAGAATGGTAAATACTGTCATGGTTCGCATGCCCATGCAAATTGACACCCATATCATTTGACCCGGCCAATTATAAAAATGGCATCTCACACTAAGTACCACATGGCATCCCATGTCCCACATGGCATCCCACCCCATGTCCCACATGACATCCCATCCCATGTTTCACATGGCATTCCACCATATCTGCCACATGGCATCCCACCCCATATCCCACATGACATCCCATCCTTTGTCCCACCATGTGGCATTCCATCCCAAGTCCCAAATGACATCCCACCTCATGTCCCACATGACATCCCATGCTTTGTCCCATATGGCATTCCACCATACAGTGTCTCACATGGCATTCCACCATATGTCCCACATGGTATCCCTCCCTGTGTCCCGCATAGCATCCCACCTTATGTTCCACATGGTATCCCTCCCAATGTCCCAATGACATCCTACTTTATGTCCCACATGGCATAATATCCCATGTCCCCATGGTCTCCTACCCTGTCCCACATAGCCTCCTACCCTATGTCCCACATAGCCTCCTACCCTATGTCCCACATGTCCCACATAGCCTCCTACCCTATGTCACACATGGCATCATACCCTATGTCACACATGGCATCTCAACCTATGTCACACATGGCATCCCAACCTATGTCACACTCTTGTGTTACTTGTGGCAGCCCACCAAGCCTGTTCCACATGGCATCCCACCCCATGTCCCACATGGCATTCCACCCTGTTCCACATGGCATCCCACCCCATGTCCCACATGGCATCCCACCCCATGTCCCACATGACATCCCATATGCTCCATAAGAAGTCTCATCATAGCTATCACAGTCCCTGATTGAGCATACTATGTATAAAAGTGTTAGTTCATATAACTTATATGCAAATGACTTGTTTAAATGGGGTGGGACCCCATGCCCCATATGACATTCTATCCCATGGCATTCCACCCTATGTCCTGCATGGCATTCCACCATATATCCTACATGGCATTCCACCCTGTTCCACATGGCATCCCATCCCATGTCCCACATGGCATCCCAACCCATGTCCCACATTGCACCCCACCCCTTGTCCCACATGATGTCCCATAGGCTCCATAAGAAGTCTCATCCTAGCTATCTATTACAGTCCCTGATTGAGCATACTACTGTATGTATTAAAGTGTCAGTTCATATAATAACTTATATGCAAACGAATTGTTGAATAAGAAAAAAAGGTGGAGTCAAATAATTATGCCTGATATGGTGTATACCACATGGTATATACATATCGTATGTCCCTCATGGCCCCCATCCATGTCCCACATGGCATCCCTCCCTATGTCCATATGCAATCACATCCTGTCACACTCCCTGACTAAGCATACTAAATAAAAACATCTGGTTAGTTCATATAATGTAGCAACTTTATGCAAATGACCACAATAATAAAGGTAGAGTTAAATAATCATGCCTGATACAATTGTAAGTGCCCAAATATTTTAAAGAATTTTAAGGGTTTTAAATCTCCAGTGCTACAGGAGAGACGATTAAGGAAGTTGAGGATCTCTGAAATTTTTTAGAAAATTATATCATTTTACAGTTATCTTCTAAGAAAATATCAAATGTTCTGTAGACTATTTAAGGAAACTAGTCTTCAATCCTGTCTTAAGTGTCTATCAAAAACAACTTTAACATTTTGTAAGGAAATTCCAACTTTCCACAAGGTTATCTGAAGAAACTTTAACTTTCTCTTAGGACTCTGAGGAAACTTTAAAATTTTCTGAGGTATTCTCAAAAAACTTCAACATTTCTGGGGAAATCTCAGCAAAAATCTGTGGACGGCCAGACGGACGTAATCGCCATTACATAGATTCGCATTATGCTTCGCAAGCAAACCAATAAAATTTAAGCCCGAGCCTATAGCATTCTTACATAAATTTGCTTTTAACCTTAAAGTAGAGGAATTTATTACAAGACAAGACCTAGAAAGTTTTAGATTATATAAGGAAACTTTCAAATTTCCATTATGAAATAGTTGTCAACAGTGTTACAATGTTTAATACCACCTTTATTTCCAGTGTAGGACACCTTATGGTAAATCATAGTGTTCTTACTTTGATTGTGTTTGTCAATGTACTTTTAATTTGTAATCTTACCTTTTGTCAAATATCATTATTTTCACATGCTGCTTATAGTGTTTGACCCTTTGTTTACTGTAAGCCGATAATTCCTCTTCCCATTTCAATGGGGATACTGTTGGGTCCTTACCTCCATTGCAATTGCACTCGTTTGTTAGCCCAATTAACTGATTAAGCTGTACTGCCATTATGCCGTTGAACTGGTGCTTCAATGACATTCCTTTATCCTCTGTGTAGCCTTGCTGGGAATGGTTTATTGTTTGTGCATCAAGCCAAGTAGTTTAGTTGTATAGAAGTAGAGATTATCTTAATTCATTGCATTATTTATTTGACTCTACCCATATAATACAAGTAGGCACTTCTTTGAGCTCTTGTCAGCTCTGGTTGTCCTTGTCACATTCACTGGAATGCCGTTGTTTGTGTTTAATACTTTGTTGCTATCTGATGTTTCAAACCATCTGTCAATGCTTTTTGTGATGATTTGTTTGATTGTTACGACTGTTATCAATTCTTTTATGATCAAATCAAATGACAATTATTTTTTGTTTTAAAAAATGTATATACTGTATATAAACGATGCTGTTATGGTATGTTGTAACAAGAAAATACAGAGAACAATAAAGAAGACGGAAAAAAAGAAAAGAAATCGGACCTATGGATCAAAAAATACGGACCATCGAATATTGTGGAAAATCTTTCAAATGGGCCAGGCCCACAAACTTTAAAGACCCTTAACTCAAAAAGTGGAGGTCCACTTTGATGGGAAAGGTGTCATTTTAAAGGTAATGAAATAGGAGTTACGGACCATCAAATATTGTAGAAAATCTTTTAAATGGGCCAAGCCCACAAACTTTAAAGACCCATAACTCAAAAGGAGGAGGTCCAATTTGATGGGCAAGGTGTCATTTTAAAGGTAATGAAATAGGAATTAAGTATCCATTGTCAGATTATAAGCAGGCAACATAAATAAATGATTCATCATTTGACCTTTACTTTGACCTTAGAAATGACCTCGTGGAACCATTTTGTTTTAATGAAAATTTTAAATTTTAAATTCTTTAAAATATATTATGATACATGATGTTGATATTCTTATAAATCTTGGCTTTTTACGATGATAAACATTACATATACCACTTTTGAACAAATTCTGATTTCAGTCGTTTCTACACAAATAATACCGAACTTTAAACTTAGCTAACTACGTAACGGAATAAGATTTTTGAATGTTTTTGTCACTATTTTGTTTCTTTTAAAGTCCTCTTTCAAATAAAATATACTTGCTTGACCCTGAAATTATTCTCTGAGATATTTTGACATTTTGGACATGGGAAGGGGGCACGTGCCCCCAATGATGGCACCACTGATCACAACAATATTAAAGCTCCCGTTTGCATTTCCCAAATATAAAATAATCATCAAACATGTATTTCTTTCCTACTCGAATTAACCAACCCACCAATAAAAACAGGCTTCAAACCACCTCAAAATATATGTTGAGCTACTACATCATTGATGTTCTAGTTGTGAAAATGGTATAATCAGGAACATAGCATATTGCAACAAGCTTTAAACGCTTAACACTTTGAGGGGAAGTTCCAAAGATAAGGATAAATTCTATTAACAAATAACACTGCAAGTTACATTGGTGTCTTAACAAACAATATCCAAATTTCCATGCATAATTGCACTTTTTAACATCTTAATTTTACTCTGTCAATAAATCCTTATTGTTCAAAGTAGGAAAAACACAATTCAATTGATAAGAAGAGAAAAAATATGTTCCAAGTATTCTTATTTTCAAACAATAGTCAAACAATAGGGATGCTTCTTGCATCCCTATTGATTGAATTACCATTTGTATTGCATGGTACTTTTAGAGAGCAGTTTTTATTTTGCATAAATACTTGAAAAATTTTCGAAAAATTTCTTTGATAATGAAAATTCACATATTAGTGGATACTAAAAGAATTTGATCTACAGTACTCCATGAAATTATTTTCAATTTTCATGCTTTTATGTCCCTATTTCTGTGGAATTGACGCTATGTGGCCTACTGTATACTCCTTAATAAACTAATAATAAATGCCCCCCATGATTTTTGTGCAGTGACAATCGTAAAGCAATCGTAAAGTCACACATAAATTGATTGGTAATATCATAATATACAATACACAGTGTGAACTAAAACTTCAGGCTTCAACCAAAACTCGTTTAAAAACTGTAAAACTGCTCGAAAAATTCAGTCAAAAGAGTTGAACTTGCTATGCACACCTTAAGTACATTTGAAATTTATGCACGATTTTTCAATTATGCATGTGTTCATCAAATTTCAAAAAACATGACTGTATTTATGTAACACCCATTGTGCATGTTTGCTGGCCTCAGTCTCATCTGTTGTTGCATTTGTCTGACTTTTTCCTTTTAAGTAGAAGCTTATATGATATACTGTACCTAGGGATGGTACTGCATTGGGATAATAAGAGTTACTATTTGAGAGAAATTATTCCGAAGTTCATCAATTGCTTTTGAATCGTAACACCCGTCACACAGAATTGACCATGTTGATTGAAGACAGTTTCTAATATTTCACATTCAGCTCGAGCTGGTAAAATTAAGGAGTAAGAACTTGGCATAGTTGCTATAACCTGTAGGAATCCACCGATGGACAGGATCGAGTCGTGAATTTTGAGAAAAAACTTTTCTATACTAAAGACAACCACTCGATAAGCTTGAGCGATATCCACCTTCATATTTGGTGTGAGCTAACTGTATACATAAGTGCTCTCAACATTGCCCTCAATTTGTGGAAATTTTCATGCGGATTTGGGGTTTTAATTCAGGCTGATACCATATTATTGCTATTTTTTCGACATATTTTTGATTTTGTTGTTTTCATTAGTTTCCTTAAATGTTAATTTTTTTTCAATTTTTTTGCCGTTGCTAGTTTGTGTGGTATACTAACTCTTATCCTATAATTACACACTTTGTTGTTGTAAGCTACGCCTTGGTATTGTTGTGTTAGGCTTTGTCATTTTTTTAATTTAAGTGTATAGGCTTATGTGTTCAATGTAGGATAGTATATTGTGTGTTGAAGCTAAGGTATTTCTTTAGGCAATGTTGGGCCTATTGTTCCACTCTTAGGTTGTTGCTTTTGATTTTCTGCTTCTGTTATTTATATTGTATGGTCCAGTCAGTTCCCAGCCTCACGTTAATGAGGTGCTGTGACGTTATTCTCTTCGCACAGGACTCTGCCCACTTTCAGACTTTCGCAAAACCAATTACTTGATGAGTTTTCTATCACATGGGGTGTCACCTGACAACGTTGTAGCAGTAAAGATGGTAGAATAGGTGGGACTTGGTTGATTTTTCTTTCAAATGATACAAAATTTTCGGATTTCTAATTTTGCGTAATTGTCGTTTGACTTCAATATTGGCCTAATTTTTGGACAAAATTCATGCCGAACCCCTGACTGGCTTCCCTTAAAATTAGGCTAAATTTATCGATAATTCTTTAGACGACGCAATAAGCTTTCTGCCAGTACCAAATTTGTATGGGCACGTTATAAGGGGATTACAAAGAGCTTGTGGCTATTTCGTGCTAACGCCATTGCATACTGTATGTATATAGCATGCACATGCTGACATGCGAGATTACAATACAGATGTAAACAACACCATGTGACTGCACATTGTCCAATCATGATATGGATTATACGATATTAGCGAAATCAACATGGTTCCTTTGGAAATAGGTGCAAAACTTGCAGAAACCTGACCGGCTTCCTCTGATTTTCATGCTTATTTTCATAGATTTAAATAGAAAAGGAATTTTTCTATCACATATGTAAAGATCGTGAGGGCCCAAGACTAAAAATGTGGTTTGTGACCACGTTTTTTAACACACGTTTTTTCCACATATGAAATCATTATAAATCCCTCCGATTTTCATTATTTTTTGCTCGAATTTTTTCTTTAAATATTAAAGGATAGTTGGTATTTTCAACCCTATATCTGCCTAATTTTTATGTATTGATAACGTGTTGTCGTAACAAAGCTGTAATCACCTTCAAAAAACCGGCATGTTTCAGCTCATTAAATATTCATAAATCCGAGTGGGCGGAATATGCACAGAAGAGAATAAGCAACTTTTCACGAGGCTGGGAACTGACTGGGTCATGGCGAGTTCGATTTGCTGTGATAGCTGTAATATAAGGATTGATTTCCTGGAGTCAGGTGTGACATGTAGTTTTGAGGAAGCTTCATACAGGGTAGTTTGATTTGCTGTGATAGCTGTAATTAAGGATTGTTTTCCAGGAGTCCGGTGTGGCATGTAGCTTTGAGGAAGCTTTAGTTGATAGTTTTGTACTTGTTTGTTGAGACTTTCTGGTTATAGTTGTATCATTGAAAAGGTTGATGCCAGTGTGCAGACTGAGTTTGTGGCTTAGATGTGGGTAGTCAGACATGATGTTAATTATCTTTGGGTGAGGAATTTGATAGGGTTTCTGTTCAGGTAGAGAGTCTTGGATCAGATTCTGTTGACAGGCCTGAAGTAGGGTTGTCTTGTACTTGATGATTGTACAGGTCGTTTATACTCATTGGTCATGAGGTTGTTGGTTTGTCTCGTACACTGTATGGTACCTGTGGATTCTGTTACGGATAAGATGTTGGGATAGGGTATTCACTTTTTAGGTATGTTAACACTAGTGCTGTCATGACATATCGATTATCGCGATATCTTTTTCCACAACATGAAGTATGCCTCTCAAGACATATCGCGATACCAATAACTAATACTAAACTAAAAACATTTCGCACAACTAGGCTAGGCTACTTCCTACGTTACAATTCTAATGTTACGGCACTTAATCTAACAGACAAGTTTAGGCCATTAAAAACGTGCAAAAGAATCGTGAAACCTAAAAACAACTAATTAAAAATCATGCTCCGTCACCACACACTGGCACGCTTTGATGTAAGTTGGCAAAAAGAATGAAAAATTGGTCTAAAATGTGCCACTCAGGCTCTCATTTCGATGATTCATGGTCATGTTGGCTGAATTACCAAACACATACGTGATGCATGGTGAACGTTATAGTCACGCGATCATGTCGTCTGCTAGATCTGCAAATAATTTTTTCTTGCATTCATCATATAATGAAAAAATTGTAAGTCCATGATCATATAACGTAAGTGATATTAACAATGTGTCTTGAGTCAGTTTTCTTGAAAAGTTTTGCGATACTACAATATATCGCGATATTTTTCTCCATGATAATCGATACGTACTGTAATAGAGCCATATCGTGACAGCACTAGTTAACACAAGAGTTTTGTGGAGTAGGCCATAGTAGAAGGATTAGGGTGTGCCTTCCAGGGGCTAGGATTAATGACGTTAGTTCTCGTTAAGAGACTTTATGTAAGGGAGAAGATACGGTTGTAGTTTTGATTGGTACAAATGATATTTAAAGGAGAAATGTTGATTCTGTTAGGCGTAGTTTCATGGATTTGTTATTCAAGCTGAAGGACATGGGTTGTAGGGTTCTAGTTGTTGGTCTGTTGCCGCGTAGAGGTAGTTCCTTCATAATAGATAAGATATTGTTGATCAATAGTTGGTTAGAGAGTATTTGTTGTCTGTTTGAGTTCGGTTTTGTAAATTTCTGGCAAATTTCTTGGGTTGATTGGTTCATGAGAGATGCTTTGCATTTAACTAGGAAAGGTGCTCGTGTTCTTGCTTGGGGTGTTAATAGGGCAATTAAGGATCTGAGTCCCTTAAACTAGTTACGGGGGTGAGAGTTTAAACCCCCCTATCAGGCATGTTTCTGGGGATGGGAATGGTTCTTCTAGTGGTAGATTTAAGCTTATGTTTTCAAATGTTCATAGCATTTTGAATAAGCATGATGAGCTTCTGGCTGAAGTTTCAATTAGTAGACCTGATATAATTGGTATTACTGAGAGCTGGTTTTATAGTGAAATTATTGATTCAGAGATTAATATTCCAGGTTACTCAGTTTTCAAGCAAACCAGATTAGATACTCAATGGTATAGGTGGTGGTGTTTTATTGTTTGTAAAAGAGATTTTGTACGGAGATAGAACTGCTCAGTTTTCATTTAGTTTTTTAAATTGCCTATTGTGTGAGCTTATTGTTGATGGTGATGTTAGTAGTTCAGTGGTTGTTGGTGTTGTATATAGATCACCAAATTCTAGTCCTGGGAACAATCAGAAATTGCTTGACTGCTTTAGGGAAGTTGCTTCTAGGAGGGTTGTTGTTTTTGGGGACTTTAATTTTTCAGACATTGATTGGAATCTGTGTACTAGTGGTCCACATGGTAAAGATTTTCTGTAAGTTGTATCTGACTGCTTTTTTCACCCTGCTTGTGTTGTTTCCAATGCGTAGTAGTACAGGTAATTGTCTTGATTTGATTTTCAGGAGTGAAGAAAGTATGGTTAGAAATGTGCTAAATAGTGATAAGGTAGGGTGTAGTGATCATGACCTCATTAGTTTTGATCTGTATTGTTTCACCAAGGCTTTTCGAACTAATAAACTGGTTTTAGATTTTAAGAATACTGACTTTGCTGCACTTCAGGAAAATTTGTCATTTGCTTGGACTTCTTTGCTCTGTGACTTAGATCCTTCTAAAGCATAGGATGTTTTCCAAACTTATAGTTTTGGAGAGTGTAAATAGATTTGTCCCATTAAAGAAAGTCTGTAGGCATAATCAGCTAGTGTGGATGTTTGTGGAGGTTTTGTGGGCTGTTCCGAAAAAGAAGAAGTTGTGCTGTTGTTATAAACACAGTGGGTGTCCTGCGGAGCTTGCTAGGTATAAGGATCATGAAAAATTTACAAAGAGTTTGATAAGAGATACTACAGTGCTTTTTTTTTTTTTTCCAGAGGGGAAGATTAATCCTACTTAGTCATTTTATTCTTATGTTCGCTCAAAGCAAAAAACCAAGAAGATTGTTGGTCCCCTTCAGGGTAATGGCGTTACTTTCAATTGTGGTAAGGATACGGCTGAGGTTTTGAATGACTACTTTGTGTCTGTTTTATTAAGGAATCATCTTAGAGTGGACTCTCCACTAAGGATATTGATTTTTCAGTTGATGTTGTGTCTAAGGAGTTAAAGGGTTTGAATTCAAACCAGACATCGCAAACGATACACATCCCCTCACCACTAATGACATGCTTTCCAGCCTCTGTCACACCTGCCATCCCACACTGTTCCACATATCATACAATGCTACTTCCCTCCCTAGAGGAAATCATACATGAAATACAGATACCATTCCACAACATGACCTGTATGCCATCACACCTGCAATCAAGACGACATCCCACCATATGCCTTAATTGCCACCCTATCCCATATACTAAGCCACCCTGTCCCATATAGCATGCCACCCTGTCCCACATGCCATCCCTCCCTGTCCCATATACCATGCCACCTTGTCCCACATCCCATTTCTCCCTGTACCATAATGCCATCCTACCCTGTCCCACATGCCATCCTTCCATGTACCACATGCCATCCCAACCTGTCCTACAGGACATTCCATTCAATCCCTATCCCACCCCACCTGAAATCAAGATGGCATGACATACTGTCTCACATGTCATTACACTCTGGTCCTCCATGCCATCCCAACTTGTCCCACATGCCATCCCAGCCTGTCATAAATGCCATGACACCTTGTTTCACATGCCACACTACCCTGTCCCACATGCTATCCCACCCTGTCCTCTATGCCATGACATCCTGTCCCACATTCCATGGTACCCTGTCCCACATGACACCCTGTCCCACATGCCATCCCACCATGTCCCATATGCCATCCCACCCTGTCCCACATTTCATCCTATCCTGACCTCATGCCATCCCACCTTCACCCTAATTCCTACATCTATTAATCATTCTACCATCTTCCACCCAACATTCTTTCATCTCACTCCCATTCCCTCACTTCTATCAATTCAACATGCCCCATTCACCTACCATCCCCATTCACCTACCATCCCCCTTCACCTACCATCCCCCTTCACCTACCATCCCCTTCACCTACCATCCCCTTCACCTACCATCCCCTTCACCTACCATCCCCTTCACCCCCTTCACCTACCATCCCCTTCACCTACCATCCCCTTCACCTACCATCCCCTTCACCTACCATCCCCTACACCTACCATCCCCTCCACCTACCATCCCCCTCCACCTACCATCCCCTTCACCTACCATCCCCTTCACCTACCATCCCCTTCACCTACCATCCCCTTCACCTACCATCCCCTTCACCTACCATCCCCTTCACCTACCATCCCCTTCACCTACCATCCCCTTCACCTACCATCCCCTTCACCTACCATCCCCTTCACCTACCATCCCCTTCACCTACCATCCCCTACACCTACCATCCCCTACACCTACCATCCCCTTTACCTACCATCCCCTTCACCTACCATCCCCTTCAACTACCATCCCCTTCACCTACCATCCCCTTCACCTACCATCCCCTTCACCTACCATCCCCTTCACCTACCATCCCCTGTTTATCTGCAATCCTCCATTCACCTACCATCATCCATTCATCTACTACTCCAACCCACCTTTTGCCATCAACTTATCTACCAATACACTCTTAACCAACTCATCATTCCAACCTTCACTATAACCTCCACTCTTTCCATTGCACTACAGCTGCCCACCCCACCCCCATGAACTTAAATCTGACAATTCCAATAGAAACATGCTCAACTTTTTCCCCTTATAAACCAGATAGAGCTGATCTATCTGCCAAATCATAATGAAAATTCAGTACAGATTAACTTGCAGATTATCATAAGTCTATTATGTGTCCACTCTATTCAAATGAATACATTGTTCTTTGCTATTCATTCGCAAGACTCTCTCTCTCTAGGTGCCAAGTCTGCAACAGACATTGGCGATCATGGCCCTCCAGTCACTTCTGTTTAGAGCTAAATGCATAAACTTATTGTTACTTAGGCTGTTGTTGGTTGCCCAGTTGTTTAAGCTTCAGACATATTTAACTCACTGCCTTCCTCTGCTTCTTTTGCCCTCAATTTTCCCACATACTGTCAAAACTGCAAGCTGTTCTTTTGCCCTCAATTTTCCCACATACTGCAAGCTGTTCCAACCAACCCTCCTGATAAACATGCCCAAAAAACTCCATCTGTCTCCTGCTGGCATTGAGTGGGGACCCTGTCCACGCCTGAAGCTATCAGACATCATTTTTTTTCCTTTCTGTCAAAGATATTTTCAACATTCTCCTAATGAAGCACATTTCCATGGTTTCTAATTTTTTCTTGATGTCACTGGTAATTTTCCAGCATTCACAGCCATAGAGAAGAGTAGACCACACTATTTCTTCAAGACATGGACTTTCGTGTCCATTCCGATATTTCTATTCTTCAGAATTGGATTCATTTTTGTAAACAGGTCTTTGGCAATTGCAATGCGTTTTCAAACTTTGTTAATGCACCGACTATCAAATGTTAGTGTGTAGCCCAAGTACTTAAACTCTTGTACTTGTTCAATTATTTTTCCTTGACTTTGGATACTACATAATGGGTTTATGGCTTTTTTTAAACCACCATAAATATGTTTTTTTTACATTAAGAGACAGCCCTCTCTTTTCACTTTTCTCTACAACTTTATCCAGAAGAGACTGCAGTTTTTCTTCTGACTCTGCTATAAGTACCATGTCATCTGCATAGCGTAGGTTATTCATATTAGAGCCTCAACTTTCAGCCCCTCAAGACTGTCGATGTTATGAAGTATCGTTTCACTGTAAATGTTGAAAAGATCTGGTAACAAAACACACTCCTGCCTGACTTCTCTTTGGATAACCTTAAATTCACTGTAATCTCCTTCAAGTCTTATTGCTGCTTCCTGATCCCAGTATAGGTTTCTTATAACTCTTAGGTCTTTTCCGTCAATGTTCAAATTGCTGAGTATTTTAAAGAGATCTTCATGTTTGACTTTCACAATACACTTCATTATAAATTCTATTCAGTTGTCAGATCTATTATTCAACTTGAAAATTCAGTACAGATTAATATGCAGATTATCATAAGTCTATTATGTGTCCCTCTATTCAAGCAAAGACTCACTGATTTTTTTGCTGTTCATTTCCAAGACACTTTGTTACAAATTCCATTCGGAACGAATTCTTTAAATAAATTTCTTTTCATAAAAATAGTTAAAATTCCTTTCCTACAGCAATCTTTTGTTTCCTAGTAGCTAAACAATGCACGAGGCCGGCCGGACAATAGTTATGAATGGACGGTCAGCTGGCTGGACGGACGGTCAGCCGGCTGGACGGACGGTCAGCCGGCTGGACAGATGGCCGGCAAAGATGCTATATCCCCTTTTCACAAACTTCATTGGCGAGGGAATAATAAAGCACCCAATCCAGATGGTATATATCCTGCTGTCTTATGTGAGTGTTCTGATGTTCTTTCTGTTCCCTGGAGTATTATCTTTGCAAAGTGCTTTGATGTTGGTTGGTGTTGTTCCTAGTGATTGGAGAATTGCTAATATCACTCATATTTTTAAAAAAGGTGACCACAGTTTGCCCAGTAACTACTATAGGCCAGTGAGTCTTAAGCTTACTAGTGGTGAGTACAAAATCATGGAGTCCATTTTTAAGGTTGTACTAGATCATCTACTGGTCAATGATTTGTTGAATTTGTCCCAGCATGAGTTCTTACCAAAGATGTCTTGTGTTTCTAATTTATTGGAGTTTCTTGATGATGTTACCAAACTAGTTGATTCTGGATAATGTGGATGTTATGTATTTAGACTTCCAAAAAGCATTTGATAAGGTTCTGTTAGGCAGGTTCATGATAAAAACAAGAGCGCTTGGTGTGGAGGGAAAGTGTGCCAGTTGGATAAATTATTGATTAGTTGACAGGTCACAAAGAGTTGTTGTTGTTGTTGGAAGTATCTCCATGGAAGAAGGTTACAAGTGGTGTTCCTCAGGGTTCTGTATCGAGTCCGCTTCTTTTCCTAATCTTCATTCATGATATCAATGTTTCCCTTGGCTCCAGGATTTGTACATTTGCTGATGACACTAAGCTGTACAGGATTGTTGATGATGCTAGGGATTCTTTACTTTTGCAAACTGTTCTGGATACAGTAAGTTAGTTTCTTGGTCCCAAACATGGCAGATGTCATTCAATGTTGATAAATGCAAAGTTATTCATTTTGGTCAGAACAATTTGGCTTTTGATTACTGCATAAATGGTTCAAATCTTGGTTGTGTTGATCAAGAAAGGGATCTAGGTGTTGTCATTACTAGCAATCTGAAACCTTCTAAACAGTGTGCTTTAGCAGCTGCAAGAGCAAATAGGATGCTTGGTTTAATTAGAAGAAATTTCTGTTTTCTTGGTAGAGAGGTTGTTCTTAATTTGTATAAGCAGTTAGTCAGGCCTCACCTTGAGTATGCTATTCAGGCTTGAAGTCCCTTTTATGAGAAGGATAAGTTCATTTTGGAGCAGATTCAGCGAAGAGCTACTAGACTTATTCCCGAAATAAGGAATCTCTCTTATGAATCTAGGTTGCGAATTCTTGGTTTGACCACGCTTGAGTTCAGAATAGTACATGGCGATATGATTCAGGTTTTTGAGTTCCTATTTGGTAGTGATGCTTTGACATACTGTTATTTCTTGCATGTTTCAGCTAATCCTCATGTGACACGTTTGAAGTTGACCAAAGAGATCTCACGGATAGATATTCAGCGATTTACCTTTTCGCAAAGAGTTGTTAATGAGTGGAATGGTTTGCCCGAGTGGGTAGTTAGCTCCGATTCTGTTCACAATATTAAGGTCATCATTCATAACTTCTTTGCTAACTCTGTGCATCTTTTATTTTATTTTATTTTTTTGGTGGTGGTGGTGTTGGTTTGGATTTTGTTATGGGGTGACTAACCTTTCTTAGCCCGTAATCCAGTTATGTTATGTTATCAACTGTAAGTCAAGATAAATCTTCCAAATTACAAATTATCATTAAATCACAAAATTGTATCTGTTGTATAGAAATACTGATATGCTACTATTTACTTGGAACATTGCAATCAAAGGCAATAATATTGTATATTGCAGCAGCTTACACAGTTTAACTTTAAAGAGGTGAAGTCACAAATATAGGCTTCTAAATGATCTGAAAAAATTAAATTCCATGCTAATCACTTTTGAGATCATAAAATCAATCAAAATTATAGATATTTCAAATCTGATTAGATTTGTACATATTACACCACATAATAAGGCACCAGATAGGTCAAACTTCTGGACCCACACTGTACTCCTTATCTTATGGATATCAGGGTTCCCAATGAATACAATATTAGAGGACCTAGTTAGAGGACCTAGTAAGATTACTATGTACTTGTACCATACTCTTATATTTGAGACCAGCAAAATTACATTACTTCCATAAATGCAGTTATCTTATAGGCTGTAATCTTACTCCATAAATTAAATAATTAAGTTGAAAAATACTTCGAAAATTAAAAGTTCCCACTATTAAATAAATAAATCAAACAGATTTACATATCTCACCAAACATTTACATAATTTTGATAACTAACTATTTAGGTTTACCATGCACATAAATCTATTGGCAGATGTTCAACTTGAGATTTGAGGCTTAACAGTATGTTAGAATTACATTGTACAGTACAAACACATCCATGGTACAACCAAATCCATGCTTAAATTTTAGTGCTTTGTAACAACATTTTTAAACTGCTGTGGCCATTCTTGTTCAGATTTTGTAATAAATATCTTGGACTTCATAATTCTTAAAACCTACTGTATGATCATTTTGTAGGCACTCACAGCCCTAAAACTTCTTTCCAAGAGCCAGTAAGCACTTTTTTAGATGCAAAATGTGAAATTATAGGTAGTTGACATGTACATGTAGGCCCATACCATTATGGGACCAGACATATTTAAAATGTTATGAAAAGTCTACTTGAAAAAACTGTAGACCCACCACATGGAATGAAATAAAATAACAACAATAATTGAGATCGAAATCCTTAGGTATAATTCAAAATCTGTAAAATTATATCCCTACTGGAAAATTGATCAATCAGAAGTAAAATCTATTTGTAAATACTGTAAAGTCCTTCCAAATTTTTATTTCAAAATTGCTTCTACATTCAGAAACATTTTCTCACTCAATATATTCAAAATATCAAACCAACCTCTACAACCCTCTACGACCATCTTCAAGGTAATTATCAGTCTCCAATAACTTCAATAAGCAACTTTGTGAAATGCAAAAAACCATCTTTCTAAAATTTAGAAATGTACCCCTAACAAAAAATTGATCATAAGTATATATTTATTTGTAAATACATTATAAGTTGTTTTAATTATTTATTTTTTTAATCGATGTACAATTAACTCTATATCTCCTCATATACAGTTAATGTTTATTCATTCCGTACATACAAATTTGTGTGCAGGTGTATTAGGCTGTCAATTGTCAAAGACATTTGAATTAAATTTTCAATGTTCTGAAAAATAACCTGGATCAGTTTTTTTTTTTTTTTTTTTTAATTCTGGCAATAACATGATTTTCACCAATTTATGTTACATAATCTAATGAACTAATCAATTCCTTACCTGCACCCCTGCTAGGATGGGCAAGTCTGTTACCAACGGTTGGATTTTCTGTTATGTTTGGAGATGTGAGGGAAGTCCTCTGTGGGCTTGACAGGTCAATCCCAGTGAACTGCCCTGGGACATTCAACGACGATGGGGGTACCACTGACCCTCCAGGACCAACCCTTGGTCCATCACGGATCATCTTTCTCAAATCCTGCTCAAATGTATCATCAAGTTCATCAGCCTGCATGGTGCCATTTTCTTCTGAGACATGGTTTTCATATCCTTCCCCTGCCATTTTGAACCTACACAAACAGTCAAAAAGAAAGTAAGCTTTACCAGGGGTCCAATTTCCAACTGTTCGGAGAACAGTGCGTTTTATACAGAAACAGTGAATTTTCAAACATCACTGTTCCACCGGTTCTTTTCGCAAGCATGTGGCATCGATGATCAATAACTTGATCTCTGCTTAACAAAATATGCATGTTGTCAAACAAGGTTATCATAAAAGTAATTTCTTCCAGTAACAAAAAGCTTTTCCCAGCTTGCCTGCAATTGTCAATGCAATTAATCATGAATAATACGCATACGCAAGGCTGCTTGCTCTTATACGACTGTTCGTAATGGATGCAATAAATGTTAAACTACAGTAGTTAGAAATTAAGCCCATTTTGAAGAAAGAATTTGTCCTGTCATCAGCGAAAACGTTGGAACAGTGAAATCTGATGTGGAACAGTATTATTTGAGAAAGAACTGTTCCTTACAACAGTGGCAATTCTTTTTAAATTTTGACCACTTTACTAATACTAGCAAAAAACACAAAAATCACATCACATTAGTTTTGACAACAAGGCAACAACTTAGGAAAGGTCATGAGACGGAAAAAAACTTGATAAGGCCATGAGAAAAATAATTTGTTGGACTTGAATAAATATATTTCTATGTTGAAGGAATTATTTTCATGTTGAAAAAATATATTTTCATGTTAAAAACATATTTTTTGAGTTATTTCTAGGTGAAAAAAGATATTTTCATGTTGAAAAATATAATTTCATGTTATAACATATTTTGGGAGTTAATTTTAGAAGGTGAAAAGATATATTCTTATGTTGAAAAAATATATTTTCATGCTAAAAAAATACTTTTGAGTTACTTTTAGAATAAAAAAAATATATTTTAAAAGTCATTTTTTAATTTATTTTTAGTAGGTAAGAAAAAAATTTGAGTTATGATTAGGTGGAAAAATATTTTTATTCAGGAACTAGTCAAAGGCGTTTTTGGGGCACATATTCAGCTAGGATAAAGAAATTTGGATCGTGAGAGAACGAATCTAGACTAACAGAACATGTCCCGGACGTTATGGAAGACAGTCGTAATACATGTAAGCTTATCAAAATATTTGTTCACCTTCTAAAAATATTTTTTTACCCTAAAGTAACTCAAAACATATTTTTTCACCTTCTAAAAATAACTTTAAAATATTAACAGAGATAAAAAATTTACTAATGCTAATATCATTGCAATCAACAGACGTTTTGTTACTTAGATTTCTAATGATATCTTGTATTTCAATTTCAGTAGTATCTGCTAAAAACATAGAATGTGTATTTACCTCATCCAGATAATCATATATTGGTCCAATATTAGTATAAACTGATTAAACCCGTCTAATATGTCTTTACCATTCACCTCTCTATTATTATGGTCTATAAAAGTATCAGGGTAAACACTATTAGTCTTGTACTTTTTATTCATATATCATTTAATACCTTCCATTTTCTTTAATATTACTTTTATGGTTTTCCAGGAGTATTGTGTAAATAATACTTTTGCAGAAACTCAAAATTAAAGTCAATTTGTTTTTATACCTCTTATACTTTTGTTCACATTTTAATGTTCTCTTTTTAAGAAAATTTACATAAAGCATATTTTTCTTTTAAAAGCATTTTTCAAACCTTTAGTCATCCATGGCTTATCTGTTTTCCAATTTTTAGTAGATTTCTTCTTATCGGACAACAATCATTATACAGTTTACTTATAATATTAATAGGTTTTAGGTCTGGTCGTTCTATTTCTGTGGCATTGTTAGAATTAATTGAAGAAATCACCATGACATTGGACAATTAAGTAGAACGGTAAATACTGTCATGGTTTGCATGCCCATGCAAATTGACACCCATATCATATGACCGGGACAATTATAAAAATGGCATCTAAGACTAAGTCCCACATGGCACCCCATAACCCACATGGCACCCCATGTCCCACCATGTCCCACATGGCATCCCATGTCCCACGTGGCACCCGTGTCCCACATGGCATCCCGTGTCCCACATGGCATCCCGTGTCCCACATGGCATCCCGTGTCCCACATGGCATCCCGTGTCCCACATGGCATCCCGTGTCCCACATGGCATCCCGTGTCCCACATGGCATCCCATGTCCCACATGGCATCCCATGTCCCACATGGCATCCCATGTCCCACATGGCATCCCATGTCCCACATGGCATCCCATGTCCAACATGGCATCCCATGTCCCACATGGCATCCCATGTCCCACATGGCTTCCCATGTCCCACATGGCATCCCATGTTCCACATGGCATCCCATGTCCCACATGGCATCCCATGTCCCACATGGCATCCCATGTCCCACATGGCATCCCATGTCCCACATGGCATCCCATGTCCCACATGGCATCCCATGTCCCACATGGCATCCCATGTCCCACATGGCATCCCATGTCCCACATGGCATCCCATGTCCCACATGGCATCTCATGTCCCACATGGCATCCCATGTCCCACATGGCATCCCATGTCCCATATGGCATCCCATGTCCCACATGGCATCCCATGTCCCACATGGCATCCCATGTCCCACATGGCATCCCATGTCCCATGGCATCCCATGTCCCACATGGCATCCCATGTCCCACATGGCATCCCATGTCCCACATGACATCCCATGTCCAACATGGCATCCCATGTCCCACATGGCATCTTATGGCCCATATGGCATCCCATGTCCCACATGACATCCCATGTCCCACATGGCATCCCATGTCCAACATGGCATCCCATGTCCCACATGGCATCTTATGGCCCACTGGCATCCCATGTCCCACATGGCATCCCATGTCCCACATGGCATCCCATGTCCCACATGGCATCTCATGTCCCACATAGCATATCATGTCCCACATGTCCCACCATGTCCCACATGGCATCCCATGTCCCACATGGCATCCCATGTCCCACATGGCATCCCATGTCCCACATGGCATCCCATGTCCCACATGGCATTCCATGTCCCACATGGCATCCCATGTCCCACATGACATCCCATGTCCCACATGGCATCCCATGTCCAACATGGCATCCCATGTCCCACATGGCATCTTATGGCCCACTGGCATCCCATGTCCCACATGGCATCCCATGTCCCACATGGCATCCCATGTCCCACATGGCATCCCATGTCCCACATGGCATCTCATGTCCTACATAGCATCTCATGTCCCACATGGCATCCCATGTCCCACATGGCATCCCATGTCCCACATGGCATCCCATGTCCCACATGGCATCCCATGTCCCACATGGCATCCCATGTCCCACATGGCATCCCATGTCCCACATGGCATCCCATGTCCCACTAGGCATCCCATCCAATCCCTTGTCCCACATGGCATTCCACCATACTCCCACATGGCATCCCACCCCATGTCCCACATGACATCCCCATCGCTTGTCCTACCTGGCATTCCATCATATGTCCCACATGGCATCCCATCCTATGACCCACATGGCATCCCACCCTATGTCCCACATCCTATGTCCCAAATGACATTCCACCCCATGTCCCACATGACATCCCATGCCTTGTCCCCAATGGCATTCCACCATACAGTATGTCTAACATAGCATTCCACCATGTCCCACATGGATCCCATCCTACATGTACAGTACTGATGCGAGCTCTCAAAGAAATCTTGTCACATTACTCCAGTCCTATAGACTTGCATTGGCTCCCTGTGTCATATAGGATAATATATATAATACTGCTTATTGTTTACAAATCGTTGATTGGGTGTGCTCCAAATCATATCTCTGACCTTTTAAAATCATATATTCCTACTCGTGCTCTTCGATCCAGTGACAAATTACTTTTATGTGAACAAAAATCTAACCACTCATGGGGTAATAGGTCTCTTTTGGTATAGCTGCACCATGGTTGTGGAATCAATTACCCCTTCATGTCAGATCATCCAATTCTCTTGCTACTTTTGAAACAAATCTAAAAACACATCTCGTGTCCAAAGCTTTTATTTAATATTGTTTTTTTGTATACATATATGGGTGTATGTGCTTGTGTAGGCCCCTATGTATGTTTTGTTTATTGTTTTATTGTTATTCCTTTATGTTTTTTCACATTGTACGGCGCCTTGAGCACCTTCTGGGTCGATACGTACGCATTATCAATCTTATTTATTATTATTATTATTATTAAAATGGAGGAAAGCCATAAAAAAAAAAAAAAGACAACAATACCAAAACCGTGAGGGGTAGTGGACATTTAAGATTTTGTGAAGGGAGAAATATGAGGAAATTCACTAAGCATGGGAGAGGGATGATGGAAGCATCGCCTTATCTTCATTCAGAAAACAAATGAAAATGGGGAGGGGGAAGGACAATATCATACTCAAGTATGTTTTCACAGTAAAAAAATCCCTCACCTCAAATTCAAGGTTTGGTGATCAAAATTTGCCGTTTGAAACCTAAACGGGGAGATCTTTACAAAGAAGCATGGCACTGCCGCCTCCACCTCGCCCCTATCCACCACTTCTTCCTATTCGTAATACTTCAAATTTTTGTGAAGAAATTTAAGAAAATTGGGGAGATGACGATACGATCTACAAAATTGTGTTTTCATAAAAGAGAATTTCCCCGACCCCAAATTCAATAGTTCAACGATCCCAGTTTGTCGCTTCAACTTGCAAACGAGCTAGAAGATCATAACAAAGATCCACTGCCCCGTAGCCCTCGCCTTTACCGCCCCCTTCTTGCTGTTGTAATACTTTTAATATTTTTGGAGAAATTGAAGAAAACTGGAGAGGGGACAAAATAATCTACCAAATTTCGGTATGTTTTCGAAAAGGGAATGCCCCCACCCTAAATCGATAGCCTGATAATATTAGATTAAACATGTAGAAGAAGAAATCACTCTGGAGTACCCCTCCAAATCGCTATTAACCACTGTGATCCCCGGTCCCTTACCCATAACCACCAAACTCAAGTTTATGTCTTTAAACTTTATATATTTGTAAATATTTGGAAGACAACATGAAAATTGGGAGGTGGCATATACCTTTGTAATTATTTCCCTTTAAATGTAAAAATCGTAAGTATTTCCCTTTAAATGTGCCAATCTTAATTAATTGGATTGCACTAGGCCAAAGTCCATACAGCTGGCGTCAATTTGTAAACAAATATGTCAAAGGCGCTGGGAATGGGGCAGCGGCATTATTTATGATTTGCCATATTTTTGCAGTATGTGTTTCATAGAGATTAATGTTAATGAAGTTTAATGTTCGCAAGTTTCGGGTAAGAATTAGACTATATCTGTTTGAAGGAAAGACATTTACGCACGAATCTAATTTATAAAGAAATTATTTTGCACCTGGGCTTATCAAATAGTGCGAGCACATGTATGTTTCTGTTTACTTACGTCGCTGATTTTGAACTTTTAGACAGATTTCGATGCATTCTTTTCAACATGGAGGTCTACACTAAGCAAAGAGTGCCTAGTTCAAAATTTTATTTGTTCTTATTTTAATATTTGTTTTCAATTTTCTTTCGCGTTTCACTTTTACTGTATATGGAACGACATATTAAGAAGTTTTTGACAACGTTTCTTAATATTTTGTTGGAAATTTTTCACGAGTTAAAATTTTACTCGACTATTTGGAATACTATATATTTCAAAATAAAAAATCGAAATCTCAGTAGGTTAAACTTGTTTATTTTTATTGCGCTGATCCCTTTTATTTCGCTTCTCATTTTAGTTTTAGTTTATATTATTTCATTCAATTGTCATTTTATGATTGATAAAAAAATGGCCAAGCCCGCCCAAATACATGTAGTTGCGTTGCCACAGTTCCTTACTTTTCAGTTTGTAATTTTTGGTTGAACTAATTGAAAATAAATAATGATCGTAAATCTCTGCGATACACTCTGCATTGTCGTTACCAATTTATTGTGGGCTGATCTGTTTTCTTTGAAAAGACACGGGAAATGAAATACTTAATTTTGCTTAAAACGGCAAATTTGCATCAGTTTAAACGTATCTGAACTAAAGAGATTTGCAGGTTTGATACGTGTGCAGACGTCAAATATTACACACAGTAGACCGAGGACTTTCCTCGCTGAAAGAAAGAAGAGCTGTGATTGGAAAAAAACGCTCGTGATAGTATCTTTGTATTTAAAAATTAAATCGGAAGTTGCATGAAAACTAATACCACGTTTTTGGCTTCAAGAACAGGTTTTTTTTCGGCGTTTTACCAACGGCATTACCGGCGCTTTATCGGCGCTTCATCCGCGCTTTACTGGCCCTTTACTGGTGCAATTCTCAAACTGCTTGCATCAGTACTGTATGTCCCGCATTAATCCAACCATACGTACCACATGACATCCCTCCCTATGACTTCACCAGTGGCTTCCCACCTGATGTCCCACATGGCATCCCACCTTATGCCCCATCATATGTTCCACATGGTATCCCTCCCATGTCCCACATGGCATCACATTCCATGTCCCCATGGCCTCCTATCCTATGTCCCAAATAGCCTCCTACCCTATGTCACACATGGCATCCTACCCTATGTCACACATGGCATCCCAACCTATGTCACTCTTGTGTTACTCGTGATATCCCACCACATGTCCCACATGTCATCCCACCCTATGTCTCACATAATGCCCATACGCTCCATCAAAAGTCTCATCCTAGCTATTACAGTCCCTGATTGAGCATACTATGTATGAAAGTGTCAGTTCATATAATAATGCAAATGAGTTGTTGAATAAGAAAAAAAGTTGGAGTAAAATAATATGCCTGATATAGCCCTTGGTGTATACCACATGGTATATATCATATATGTCCTGCATGGCCCCCATCCATGTCCCACATGGCATCCCTCCCTATCTCCATATGCAGTCACACTCCCTGACTGAGCATACCAAATAAAAAAAGTATGTTCAGTATGTAGCAACTTTATGCAAATGACCACAATAATAAAGGCAGACTTTAATAATCATGCCTGATACAACTGTTGGTGCCCAAATATTTGGAAGAATTCAAGGATTTTAAATGTCAAGTGCTACAAGAGAGACGCCTGAGGATCTCTGAAGAATATTGAAAAATTATATCATTTTACACTTATCTTCTAAGGAAATATCAAATGTTTTATAGACTTTTTAAGGAAACTAATCTTCAATCCTGTCTTAAGTGTCTCTGAAAAACTTTGGAAATCTGAGGAAATCTCAGGAAAAAACTGTGGACGGCCGGACAGACGAAATCGCCATTACATATGTTCGCATTATGGTACGCATGCTAACCCAAAATACCCAAATAAGCTAAAAATGTCCTTATTTGGTTAAAACTCAAACAAATTTTTTAATAGTCCAAATTGGGTTAAAAATTGCTCAGAATTATTCAATTAAAAATTGCCTAAATTTGGTTGAAATTTATGAAAACTTTGTTTAAAATTTCTCAATTTTGGTTGAAAACCGCAGATTTTTTTTTTTTAAATGTCCCAATTTTTTTTTTAAACATCGTCCATTGTATCAAATTGGCAGTGATTCACTTTGTTCTCACCAAAATACAGCATGACTCATAAAAATACAAAGCCGTATTACTGTAGCTGGTATTATATAAACTTACACTGCTGTCCAACCCCTAAAAATAGGCCCCTAGACTCTAGAGTGTCATCTCCCGACCCCTCTTTAGAAGCCATGCCGTGTCTGTGTGTTGAAGATTGTAGGCTAGTTGACAACTAGCATGAATATTCATGCCCAAGTCCTCCGGATTAGGGCATGAACGCATGTGTATTAAAGAAATGGAACCACACAATCGATAGAGGTGCCGTCGGGTAGCCTTGAGGAGAGGGTTAGGCCGGGACAGACGGCGGCTCCAGCAGAGAAGCCTTCCCGTGTGGAGCTGTCGAGGTAGTCGTGGAAATGTCTACTGAGTTGGCAGTATTTGGAGTGGAAGGAGGCTGGGTTGTGAAGAGCTTTCGTGAAGGAGGAAAGACCAAGGTATACCTTGGGGAAGGAGGGGAGGAGGGGGTTGTGAATAATCCAGGATGGTGTAGGTGGGATGGAGTATCTAGCGATCGAAAAAATGTTTATGTTGGCTTTGGTGAAGTGGGAGTGCATCTGAATCCCGAAAGGTAGAGGGAAGCGTTTGTTGAGATTGAAGAGGTTGGTGAAGGAGGGAGAACAGATGGAATGAAAGCAAGGGTTACCTGGATCAGTGTGGATGGGGAGAGCAAAGGAGAGGCCGGCCTTCGTGCACCGGAGGTCAAAGGGGAGTTCGTTGGCCTCAACGTGGAGACTGGTGATATGGGAGGTGTGAGTGACGCCAAGGCAAAGCCTTAGGACAGTATTCTCAGTGACCTCCAGGTGTTTCAAGTCAAATTTACGAATGGAGGCGAAGATGAAATTGCCATAGTCCAGCCTGGATCTGAGAAGAGTGTAAGGTGAGCAGAGTGAGCTGATTTGCACCCCAGTCAGTGCTTAAGAGGACCTTGGGGAGATTAAGGATTTTGTTTTGAGGGTGTTGATGTGGGGGACATAGGAAAGTTTGGAGTTGAGAGGGATTCCGAGGAAGCGAGAACTGTCTTTATTGGGGATTATGGAATCTTTAAGGCAGAAATTTGGGCAGAGGAAGAAGGAGTTGTTGTTGAAATGGAAGAGAACAGTTTTGTCTTTTAAGAAGTTGAAACCATTGGAGTCGCTCCAGTGAGCCAGACTGTCCAGACAGTGTTGTAGGTTATTTCGGAGAATATGAAAGCATGGAGAGGATGAGTAGATAGTGAAATCGTCAACATAAAGAGAGCTTTTGATGTTGGGAGTGAGAGTTTTGGTGATGCTGTAAATTTTGAGGATAAAGAGAGTGGGGGAGAGGATGCTGCCTTGAGGGACACCCGGGTGTTGGGTGTACCTTTGTGTTACCGATGCGTACTTGGAAGTGGCAGGAGTGGAGGAAGTTCTGGATGAAGGTGGGGAGAGAGCCTCTGAGGCCAGAGGAGTGAAGGTCTTTGTGTCAAAGGCCTTTTTGAGGTCAAAGAATATAGAGATGGCGTGATGATTTCTGACGAAGGCTTTACAGATAAAGGTGCCGAGTTTGAGGACGTGGTCCAGGCAGTTTCGGCTTGACGACGAGTGAACACACAATAACAATGACGGGGTCGTCGCCTGTGTATCGGTTATGATAGTAACAATGCTATCACGAAACGCTTAATAAGACCCGGACGAGAACACAGGTACAAAGTACGGACAGACATAACATCGACAACCAAGTCAAAGTCCACAGCCTTTGATAACCAGTTGTGGTGCACTGGCGTGTCTACCCAACCCAGGCTTGAACCCAGGGCCTCCTAGTCTGTAGACATGTATGATAACCGCTACACCACAGTTGGTAGACAAAGTTTTGGCTTTTTTTTGAGGCCATTTTGAGTGGGGGAGAGGATGAAGTTCCTCTCAAGGTACCAGCAGAGTCTGTAATTGACCATACATACATTCCATGATCTTGCAGAGGCAGGAGGTAAGAGCAATGGGTCTGTAGTTTTTTGGGTTGGATCTGTCTTTGTTACTTTTTGGGGATTGGGGTGATAATGGCCTCTCTCCAAGTAATGGGGAAAGAGTTTAAGGACCACAGAAAATTGTACACTTGAGGTGTATTCTAGGGAGTTTGGGGGGAGATTTTTTAGTAGATGGTAGTGGATGCCGTCAGGGCCTTGAGAAAACCCAGATTTCTTGAGGGGGGAGGAGAGCTCAAAGTAGATGAAAGGGAGATTGTAGTTTTCCTGATTGTTGGACTGGAAGTTAAGAGGGTTCTTTTCCGCCTCGATTTTCCGGTTGCGGAAGGAGTGAGAAAGATTGTCATTTGAGGAGGTATTGTCAAAAGTGGAGGCTAGGCAGTCGGTGATGTCTTTCAGGTCAGTGATTTTGGAGTTGTTGTGGATGAGCTGAGAAATGTTGTTGGAGAAGCTTTTTTCTTTGAAGTCACGGATCATATTCCATCATATCATATCGGAGGGGGCGGCCTGGAGATCCAGGGACGAGACATAGGTTTCCCAGGAGACTTTATTGTTGAGTTTAATGGTCTTCCTGGCTTTGGCTCTAAGGATACGAAAGTTGTCAAGGTTTTGGGGTGTGGGGTGGGTTTTGTAGAGACAAAGGGTTTTGATCTTGAGGGAGATGGCTTTTTTGCAGTCGATGGTGAACCAGGGTTTGAAGTTCTGTGGGGTGAAGGTGAAGGTGAAAGTGGGGATAGTGAAATTGGCAACCTCCAAGAGTTTGGAGGTGAAGAGTGAGACGGGGTGATTGGAGAGGAGGATGTCATTAGTGATGGAGATATTGCACAATCAACAATGTTTGCAGATGTTAGTAGTCGGTGAGTCTTTTTCTCTGCTAGTCTCTGTGGTACACACAGTGCAGTGCTCCATGCAAGTTCTAGTAATAAGATGTGCTTTGCCAATTTATGTGTTTAATGATTAATGATTTGATAAGATATTCTATTTGTAAATCAATCTTGCACGCAACTCAATTTCAAATATTTGCGCTCGTTGTGGGTGGTTGAGTAACAGTCACTTGAAAAGTTCAAAAGAAATGTTCAAAAATGCCAGAAAAAACATGAAACGTATGAACAGTAGGAATAAATTTGCATACGATCAAAAGAGATCAGTAGTTCGCATTGAATTGGTGATAATGTTCTTCTCAAAAATCACCCACTTTCAAATTTGAGAAAATTTTGAGCAAAGCTATCCCCCAAATGGCAAGGACCTTACAAAGTCTTTTCTAGACTCTCCTGTCAATTTTGTAATTAAGTGTGGGGATGATAAACGAGTTGCACATGTTGAACAGCTGAGAGTAATTCATTAAAATTATTGCACTGTATTGAAAGCTTTATTTTTTTTTTTTTTAATTCCATTTTGTATATATATTCTTTTGGGGAGGGGGAGGAAAAGGTATACTGATGAAAGTATCACTTTATTGTTCTTATTTCAAAGACCTGATATATCACAATAATTATATGCTAAATGTTATGTATTATCACTCACATATGGTTTCAGGGTAACTATTGATAATTCTTTTTAAAGGCTAATAACATAAAGAGTATTGTTGAATCATAAGTGTATTTAAAGGACAACAATCTTTATATATATTGATAATAGCTATGTGATCAATCTTATTTGACAATAATATTAGCCATGTGCAACTAGAATTATATACCAGTGCTATATTACTCGGAACTGTTGTTAATATTGTAGGGAAATTCTTCAAGGGAGGGGATGTAGGGTATATCATGCTATCAACTACTGTGTGCATACTGGGTAGATGGGAAAGCCACTGCCAATGCTTAATCCAGATTATCCTATTGTTAATGATAAGAAAGCTGTATTCTGTACTAGCAGGGATATGTTACTTCAGCTGCATGAATAAAGTCAGTAGAGCATACGCTACCATGGTGTGAAGTTGTGTTTTTTCTGACTTGTCTCTACAAAAGGACCATTGTGTGAGTGCCCATGAGAAGTTTTCAGTGAACCATAGTTGAGCGAAAGGACCAGTTCCAAGGAAAACATTCACAAAAATTCAGAGTTCATAGAAAATTACCGAAGCCACCGAAAATTTGTAAATTCTATTGCTTTCCACCTATAACAAGCATCAATATTGTTTTCATTGAACTCTTTAAGAAATTTTAATGCTATTTGTGAGGGTGATTTTTCTAGCCATACTGCCATGTTGGTCTGTTTACTCATAACTACTCAGAAACTTGGAAATTATCAAATATATGTTCTTTGCAAATAGTTTTTCCTTATAACAGGAAGAACTGCAAATATGTTTTCTGTATACTAGCGTAATTTTAATTTAATTTTGATATTGTGTCAATATTTTATTGTAAGTTAAAAATTCTTAGTCGTAGTACTAGTTCCACTAAAAAATTTAGTTCCAAAATGTGTAAAATGGAGTGCAAAATGGAAGGTCGTGCTCACAGAGAATGATGGAATTTGTTGTTACATACACCATTATTCTAGTCTCATCTTAAGGCATTAAGGGCAAATTGACTTACTTGGGAAATACATGTTAAGTCCTACCTACGAAGCCTACAACAACTTGACAAGTTATGCAAAAATATTGGTGATCAAAATTGAAAGAAAATAACATAAAATGCTTTGAATATACAAAATTTGTACATGGAAAATGTACTTGCAAATTGTTCTGCAATCCAAGTATAGTAACTAAAAAAACAAAAATATGGGACAATTAAGATATAATGAAATAAAAGCACATTTTTCCTTTTAACTGGTCCACATACTGTAGCCTAACTTAGGCCATTTTAAATTACCGTTGCTGATTGGTTGCATAGGGTATGCTCCCTGGCTAGTTGACAACAGCATCTGACAACCTTATTTACAATACAAAAATGTCCCAAATTTTGATAGCACTTAGCAGCATACGTGTAATTAGGCTACATAACCTAACTGTTACTGTTAGCCTAGATCACGTTACGTTTGGCCTAACTTAGCAAAATGATGATTAGGCCTAGCCTAGGCTAGCCTACATTGTTACATGTTGTTAGGCCTAGTGTTATTTAGTCGAAAATAACTTTAGAATATAAATGTTCATAATATTTACATATCAACCATCATCTTACCTTAAGTTTTACAAAATGTTTGTCAAAATGCTGTAACGTTAGGCCTACAAAAGTAAAACCGTAAATTGAAGATGTTTCTCACTCACTCTCTCAGCCTTGCCACTACCTGTTTAATCACAGTAAATCGGATGTGCTACGTCATGCATTTTACGAGAGCTCGCTACGTCCCCAGCCAGCCAGCCATGACGTAACATCAGCGCGTACACAACTAGAACTGCACAGTGCATAAACTCATGGAGCTATTAACTGATAAATTGAAGCGATCTTGGTAGGGGAAGTATTTCGCCAAAATTTCAATTTTGCTGGTGTATATTATTATTTCAGTGAACTTTGTTACTTGCACCAATTGTTGTACATATTTTGAGCACCCCTGGCACTACTGCACATCACATCCTCGCCTCCAACTTCCTGGACAAGCGTAAGCTTTTATCATGGAGTATAAGAATCAAGACCCATGATATTTTGCTCCAAAGTTGTCTCCCCGGGCCCTAAATTTGAGTCAAACAGCCACTATAGGCCACACTTTAAAAGACAACCATAGGGGTCTAAATCTGAATCGGTTAAGTCGGCAAAAATCCTTCAAGAGGACATGAACGCCAACCGAACGTAAAAAGTATGAGTACAACAAAATATGAAAAAATAATAATAAGCAATACAAGTGTAAGTAAGTTTAGCTTTGAAACAGTTGAGACTTGGTGCATGTACAATAGTCAATAGTATAGTGTCGTCCGGGTATAGTGTAGGCTGCATAGGAACAACCTCAAATTCCATTGAATTTTGACTCTTATTTCGAAACTTACGCATCCCTGATCATGAAACCCTTCAAGTTAAAAATAGCAAGATATATTCGTTAAGAATCCATGATCATAAAAACCTTAAAAATGACAAGATACATTCGTTAAGAATCCATGCTCTGCAATAAAAATAAAATAAAAAACTTTGCTACGGACCGGTCGCCCCTTTTTTTAAGGTAAAAGACAACATGCCAAAAAGTTTCTCTTTAAGCCTTCCTGCACCCGACACCACGAAAACTCAGGTATCGCAATTACCAACCCAACTTCCTTTTCAGTGTATTTTGTTTCCACTCCAAAAAATGATTGTTTATCTGCCATTTCCATGCACACCACAAGTAGCCCACGGTTATTTTTGTGTATAAGATTACAGAAGACAGTGCTGAGTAATTGGGCACTTTTGTGATTGAAATTACTCATCCATGTCTTAGTGGGAGAAATTTGTTTGCAAACTGGTGATACAAATAGTTGTGTATGATATGCTGGAGGTGATGTGTGCATTAACTGTGAATGATTGACGGACCATTTCTCCTAAAGAAAGATATTGAAACTGAAATTCGGGAGCATAATATACATTTAAAATCCATGTAAAATCATACTGACAATAGCATTTATTTTTAGACTGATTTTGATATAGAAAGGTATGTTTATGAACGTTATGGCCAGTGGACCGGATTCACAGCAATACTTATGTCTTTTAAACTTTAAACATGGGCGTAATTCACCTTAACACCTTTTCACAAACATTATGTATTCAGAGGCGGCGGAAGGTCAAAATTATTGTCCATGTTCACGCGAATCGTGAACCCAGACGGCCTGGGGTCCATGGGCCTGCTCAAGGGCCCTGGTATGTATGGTCCAGGGGCAAAGCCCTGGTGGGGGTCCAGGGGCGAAGGCCCATGTAGCTTTGCAGTTTAAGCATTTTGTAAGGACTTTATTTTTGCATTTCTGACTGGGTTAGCAACAATATGTTGCTTTGCGGATAAATTCTTCTAAACTCTAGGTAGCCTTATTATTTTAAAATTCTTGTTAAGTATCGCAGTCATTAGGCCTAATCTCAGCAAAATTACACGATAACATACTTCTAACAGGAAAGGTATTGACTATCACTTTCTAATGCTATGAAATACTGAAGTATCAGACGATTTACCAATCAGGGAAGCTAACCTACAATTCCGTTGTGAAAGATTGCGCCATTTGACGCGTTTTACGTCACTTGTAAACACACTATGTTTTATTCATCCTGGGAATCTAAGAAAAGCGTTAATGCAATTTAACTATAGGGCGCGCATGTCGTTAGTGCTTAACCGTAATAATTGTATTTGTGGCTGTAGCGAACTTAACATCGCGTACCGAGGCTATTTCGAAATAGTTTTTCGTGGAATATCAATCGCGAACTCTATACGAAAATCGTTAGTTATACATTAGAACATTACAGTGAATACTGAATAGGCCTAATATCACATCCTTGGTCAGACCATTGTCGGACAAATTGTTGCCTAGGTCAGACCATTGTCGGACAATTTGTTTTCCCCAACCACATCGGGCGGTTCCGCTGCCTATGGTATTTTTTCTCTCTCGAAAGTATGAAGGGGGAGAACCCTCGTGACTTTTGCACAATATAAGAATTTATATAAGTCTACGTGAAATTTATCGTGACCAGTGATTGTTGTTTTGGTAGGGCGCCAACTATCGATGTCGAGAGGGCGCCAACTATAGATGTCGAGAGGGCGCCAACTATAGATGTCGAGAGGGCGCCAACTATAGATGTCGAGAGGGCGCCAACTATAGATATCGAGAGGGCGCCAACTATAGATATCGAGAGGGCGCCAACTATAGATGACGAGAGGGCGCCAACTATCGATGACGAGAGGGCGCCAACTATAGATGACGAGAGGGCGCCAACTATAGATGTCGAGAGGGCGCCAACTATAGATGTCGAGAGGGCGCCAACTATAGATGACGAGAGGGCGCCGAAAGAAGATACGAAAAAAGACAGATATAACATTATTTAAAACATCACTTTTTAGTGTAAAATTGAGTTTCTGACAAATTTTGATTAATTTATGGGCGCAATACAATTACTGTATAAAGCTTTCACCACCACCACCGCCACCACCACCGCCACCACCACCACCATTATTATTATATATAATTTTTTGAGACGCTCCCGCGATCTAGGGCGGCTCGGCAAATCGAATTGTACGCCAATTCTCTTTTAAGAGGAGTTACAGATAGTGATACACATCCCACACGCTCATCATTGAAGCACATCTTTTAGGATCTTTCTAGGGGGTATTTCTAGGGGGTGTTCTTATATGGAGTATTCTGTATGTGTGTTCTTAAAGGTGGAAGGTTTCCTGAGGGTTTTTTTAAGGGGGTTTCCTTGGAGGTATCTTGCATGCACATATACTACTGTCCCATCAACAAAATTATTGGGGGACATGTCCTCCGCTCCTTCCGGAAGGTATTTGATATGGGGGGATGAATTATCATTTACTAAAAGTTTATAGCGCTATCCGAGCGCAAAGCGCAAGATATCCGGCGTTGGGTCCAGACCCCTGGTAGGGTCCTGGGGCGAAACCTCGGAAGGGGTCCAGGAAGCGAAGCCCCCGAAAGCTGGTGCATTTTAACCCTTTTGTGGGTTGAAAATGATCTCACTTAAACGCATTTTGGGGGGTGGCTGGGTGGGTATAGTGAGATAGACAGACAGGGCTTTTTAAAGGAATTTTTACTGGTGGGCCAATTGATAGGTTGGTTAAGAGGAGGGGAAGGGGCGTAGGAAGGGAGAGGGGTGGCAGTTTCCTCCCCCTAAAGGATTTCACCTTCCCGATTGAACGCTTCCTTCCCGGTTGAGAGATGAAAATGGAAATTTTGGTAAAATTTGGTAAAATTTTCTAAATTGCCAAACGCTGAAGAAAATCTCCCGCAAATTACAAAAACAAAACTCCGAAATTTGGCAATTTTTTACAAAAATTAGAAAATTGAAAAAGGTGCCAGAAAATGAAGAAAAGTTTTTGAAAATTGGTCAAACCATTCTCGAAAATGAACGAAACCCCCGATAATTTAAGGAAATTTTCCCCAAACCAAAAAACTGTCCACAAATGAATATCCCGAAATTGAAAAATAAGTTCTACCGAAAATTGAAAAAGAATTGTCCTGAAATAAAAGATATTTCAAGAAAAGTGAAGTAAATTGACCAAAATTCGAATAAAAATTACCCCAAATTGAATTAAATTTTCCGAAATTTAAGAAAATTTCATGAGTATTAAGACTCACCAGACCAGGGAGCTAATTTATTTATTGTCTTATTTGCAATATTGTCAGAACAAAGTGACTGAATTTATCTTGTCTAGTTGGGTTAATCTGGATGCATTCTTTGTAATCATAGTATAAGGGCTGGTTTTTCCAATGTCTGTCTAGTCTTGCCTGAAATGTGGGTATTGATTTAGATGTTACAACTGAATTTGGTAAACTATTCCATATGTCAACTGAGCGGTGCACAAAAGAGTATTTCCTAATGTTAAGCCGTGGACGGATTTCAAAGGTCTTATACTTATGTCTCGTAGTCGATGAATTCCCTTTGACACTTCCAGGTCATATTTTCTGATTAAAATCTTAAATAGTTAAATTATGTCACCACGAACACGTCTGTAAGTTAAGGTAGGAAGATGAATCTTCTGTAGCCTTTATGAATAATTTAAGTTCGACATTCCTGGTAGCTGCTTGATAGCTCTACGTTGTACATTCTCAAGCAGATTGATATGCTTTGCTAAGTAAGAATACCAAACCTGGTTTGCGTGTTCAAGATGCGGTCTAACCAAGGCAGTGTACAATAATTTAAGTGATGATATGTCCATATACTCTATTGTCCGCCGTATAAGCCCATTATCAAGTTTTCTAAGATATGCTTGTCGAAAGAAAGTTTGCATCAATAGTAACTCTAATATATGTTTCAAAATCTAAATACTGTAGTAAATTGCCATTCTCATTTAATCTGTAGGAATGTTGACCGATATTAGATTTACCTATCCTCATTACTTTACATTTATCTGGGTGAAAGCAAAGCAACCACTTATCTGTCTAATTTTGCACACTGTACAGGTCTTCTTGCAACTTGTCACAATCATCTAATTTATATATAGCTCTAAATACTTGGTATCGTCTGCAAATAAGTACATACCAGTCTCCAAATGTGTTACATCAGGGAGGTCGGTAATATACAATACAAATAGGATAGGTCCTAGGACAGATCCTTGTGGTATACCACTGGTCACATTCTTCCAAATTGAGTATTGCCCATTCACTGAAACACTTTGCTTGCGGCCAAGTAAAAAAAAAGATTTTACCCAAGTCGTGATTGGTTCCTCAATACCATATATACTCAGTTTGTGAATAAGGCGGAGATGTGGTACCTTGTCAAAGGCTTTCCTGAAATCGCAATAAATAATGTCCACGCATCCTCCTAAATCTAGAATCTCTGTCCACCTATCAAGAACTTGTATTAACTGAAGAACTGTGGATCGGCCATTTAAAAATCCAAATTGCTTTTTGCTAAACAGGTTATTATGTTTTATGTGATTAACAATATGTTCTCTTATAATGGATTCAAGGACTTTACAAATGATACACGTTAAACTAACTGATCTGTAATTTCCAGCAATTTTACGATCTCCTTTCTTAAATAAAGCAGTCACATTAACATGCTTGCATTCATCGGGTACTGAACCTAAATTAACTGATGCATTACATATTGCAGATAATGGCGTACATAAAACTGAGCTTGGCTCACTCAGCACTCAGGGATGGAAGTTGTTTGTTCCTGGTGATTTTGAAATATCAAATTCCACAACTGTTTCTCCACAGTCTCAGGTGTAATCAATATATGATCCACTTTATCATTACATCTGGTAACTACTTCTAGTAAGTCACTGTCAGATTAGGTTGTAAATACAGATAAGAAGAAATCAGCAAGCACACCAGCCTTTCCTTTATCATTTATAGTGATATCCGTACTGTCATTTTATGTAAAGGTCTGGCATGCTCACTTTAGTCTTCATTTTTGATTGTGCGTATTTCCAAAACTTTTTCGGATTGGTTTTTACATCCGTTGCAATATATTTCTCATGCATGCTGTTTAGTGACTTTTCTGGTTATGCTTCTAACCTGGTTTCTTACTTGACAATACTCTGTGTAAACTTTTGCATCGTGTGTATTAAGAAATCTTCTCCACAATCTCTGTTTTCTCTTGACTTTGGATAAAGTTTTCCTGTCCAAGAGAACAGTATGCTTTTTTAATTTCCAATAGTCCCCTGATTTTCACTTTTTCCTCTTGTTATACACTCTTCAATTGCTTTATTTAGTTTATCACTAAACAACGTCCACTGCAACTTAATATTATTCCTACCGGAATAGAGCTCTTTCTCCCAATCTAGATTCAAAATGTCTGACATCCTTATATAGTCCCCTTTGTCATACATAAGTTGCACCTTTTCAACCGGTTTTTCCGTAATGTATGCATTAAACTGAAAATTAATCAAAGCATAGTCACTTTTTCCCACAGGAGATCCAATTGTAATGTCACTAACCATTCTTTCCTCGTTTGAGAAAATCAAATTCAAGATATTTGATTTATCAGATCCTCTTCCTCTAGTAGGGTTTATAATATGTTGTAACAATCTCTAATTGTTTCAATAAACTGATATTTCTAATTATTAATTCCTTTGTCACTTGTACTTCAGTTTTTCCAGTCAATATCTGGCATAGTAAAATCACCAAGAAGAAGAATGTGAGAATAACTTCAGTTGAATACTTCTTTGATAAGGTTACACATCTTTTGAAAATGATCTAATGAGCTGCAAGGACTTCTATACAATCCACCAAAAATAAGCTTGTCTGCATTGTTTAGCGCGATTTCACAAAAATGCCATGCTTGAAAACTGGAATATAAAACACAATGTGAATACTTTACATTGCCTCTAATATACATGATCATTACTCTGCCTTTGCAAATATTCAAAGATAATTCATAGCCATCTATGTTATAATCCGATAAATGAAAATCCCTTGAATATGATTTAGGTTTAACTTCTTGCACAATTAGAATAACACGGACTTTCAACTTTTGCAATTTTGTTTGAGTTAACGTATCCACATTTTTGTCTCTCAAACTTTTCATTCCGATCCACTTTACCTTGCAGTTTACCACCTAAATTTTGTTTTCTATCTTTTTTTCCGGGATTCTCTCTCTCTCTGTGGATGGGTATCTGCTTTCCGTCAGACCGTTCTTTTGTTCTTCTTTTTTTTTCCTCCCGTTGTGACCAGACTTTTATGCCTTTATCGATACATGTACAGCGGCGCCACTATAATAGTTCCGCGATTTTGTTCTAGTTGCCTCGGGTCTCTCGGCCCTTGTTTTTTTCTATCATGACGAAACGCTTCTTTCTTGACCTTCACCCTCCCTCCCCGTGACCCACCTGCTACCTCCATTGACAATTCTTCAGCCCCAATCCCCCAAATTATAATCATACAGGCCACCAATAAACCAGAAAGTTTCAAAAGAGTTTCCCTTTCTCAAAAACAAGGTGCTCGCTCCACGACCTTGTCGGTGCCAAAGTCCCTATCCTCAGATCCGGCACTCAAGCCACCACCATCCTCACTACCAAAACCCTAGCTAATACTGTTATTGACGTTACAGTCACCCCCACCGTACCCTGAACTCCAGCAAAGGCGTCATCCGAACTAGAAACCTTGCAAACTTGAGCGATGAAGACATCGTTGAGGAGTTTGCCAGCCAATACGTTACTGAAGCCCGTCGTCTGGTTCTCAAGAGAGACGGTGCCGAAACACCTACCAATACCATCTTCTTGACTTTTGCCATACCAACTATCCCCTCCCACATCACTGCCGGCTACCTGAGTATCCCAATCGCCCCTTACACATTCCCAACCCCCTCCGTTGTCATAAGTGCCAGAGGTATGGACATGGAAGAAAAAAAGCTCCTGCCGCAGTCAAGCGCGCGTTGGCAACTATGGATCCCCGGATCTGACAGCGCCTCCTGCACCAACACCCCACTCTGCACCAATTGCAACGGTGCTCACCCAGCCAACGTTCCTTCCTTCTCAAAAGACTGCCCCACCTGGCTTCAGAAAAAGCAGATACACAAACTGAAAACCCTTAATCCCAACATCACCCACTCGGAAGCCAGGAAGCAATTCCTCGCTTCCCTTCACACCAAACCTTTCTACTCGAGCGCAGTCTCCTCTAACACCAACACCGCCCCTAACACAAATAAAACTGACTCACATGCCCAAACCGACCTCACCTGCCTCATCTTACCCAGTCCTAAGCCCATCACTATTGCCAACAACACAACCACACCCATTATCCAAACCACCTCCACCACTACTTCTCTCCCTAACCTTCCTTTCTTCTCTAAGACCCCCGCCGTCGCCTACCCCAACATTTCTAATGCCATCAAACTCTAGCCAACCTGGCTAAAAAACATCAAACCAACAAACTAACCAACAAACAACAAACCAACAAACAACCAATCAACAAACAGCCCACCATCCAAACCCACACGCATGACACTGAAGAGAACATAAATTGTTCGATTACCAAACACACCGAACATACTTCTCGTCCAACTTTCAAAAACAACCACTCCCCAAAGAAACGGGGACAGATCCAAAGAAAAAAACAAGCCAACTCAGACCCAACAAATCTTCCTGCAGATAATCTTCTGCCTCCTTTTGGTGTGCAACACAAACAATTATAACAACACCCACAGCATTATGCAATGGAATATCAGGAGCCTTAAGGCCAATTCTGATGAAATTGACCTACTGGCCACCACCTTTAACCCGGTCGTCTTCTGCCTACAAGAAACCTTCTTGAAAACCACTGACCATTATTCCCTCAACAACTTCGCTTGCTACCATAAACATCAAGTGGACGCCGACAGGGCCTGTGGGGGCGTCTCCATTCTCGTTAGACACGATATCCCACACAGCCCTGTTTATGTGAGCACCGACCTTCAGGCCATTTGTATGTCTATCTCCCTCCACAAAACCTTCACCCTTTGCAATAACTATCTTCCCCACCACCAATGTTGAGCCAACCAGCCTTAACAACCTCATCTCTCAGCTCCTTCCCCCTTCATCCTTCTTGGTGACTTCACTTCAACGCCCACAACCAACTGTGGGGCTCCAATACCACCACCCCCAGAGGCACGCTCGTCGAAAACACTCTTCGACATCATAGGCTTTCCTTGCTCAACACTAACTCCCCGACCTACCTTCACCCGGCCACACGCTCCCTCACCTGTATTGACCTGTCTTATCTGTTCCCCAACCTTTTCCTTTAGTTGGAAGGTCACTGCTTATTTCTGTGGTAGTGACCATTACCCTCTTCTTATTCACTCCAACCTTCAAACCACAACAGACAACACCCCCAATTGGAACCTCGAGAAGGCCGACTGGCCCCTTTTCGAAACCCCTCAGCGACTTGCAACGCTACCCCATCTCCTCAAAGGTGAGGATCCCATCTCAAACTTCAGTAACATTCTCATCAACATCGCCACCTGCTTCATAACCAAAACCTCCAAACCCCTAAACCATGCACACCCCCAACCCCTAGTTCACTGATGACTGCAAAACCGCCATTAAGAACAAAAAGAGGGCAATCAGGAACTTTAAAACTAACCCGACCACCCACAACCTTAACCTCTTTCTAATCAGCCGTGCCAAATCCAGGCGCACTTTCAAGGACAGTAAAACCAACACTTAGAACAACTTCATCTCTTTTCTCACAACCAACACCCCCACTACGAAATTTGGTGAATGCTTAATAGCTTCCACGGCAGGGTGGGCAAGTCTCCCATCTCTCATCTCTCCTGCAATGGTAACCTTCTCACCGCAAAAAAAGGACATCGTAGACCACCTCACCGCCCCTTTCAGCAACATCTCGTCCTCGGCGAACTACCCCAATGCTTTCAAAGCCAAAAAAGCTCGCGATGAAGCACGGAGTATCACCTTTCCCTCCAACAACACCGACAGCTACAACACCCCTCTCACCATTTCTGAATTAAACCAAGCACCCACGATACTGGCTGCACCTCCAAGGGCCCAGATAACATCCCCTACCAGTTCCTGAAACACCTCCCCAACAAGGCCACCACTACCCTACTCACCATCCTCAACCACATTTGGTCCTCACACTCCTTTCCTCTTATCTGGAGGACAACTACCATCACCCCCGTTCCTAAACCGGGGAAGGACAGTACCGACTCCTCCAGCTACCGTCCCATCGCCCCCACCTGCTGTCTCTGTACAACTATGGAAAAGTTCATTAAGTAGAGACTAAACTGGTTCATTGAGGCCAAGATAATCTTCTCCCCCTCACCATAGCGGCTTTCGGAAACGTCGCAATACCCTGGACCACTTAATTACGTTCGACACCGCTATCCGGGAATCCTTTGCAAAAAGGAACACCTCATTGCCATCTTTTTTGACCTAAAAAAAGCTTTCGACATTACTTGGAAATACGGCATTATCCGCAAACTTTACACCATCGGCCTCAGAAGCCACCTCCCCATCTTCATTCAAACTTCCTCTCACCCAGGCACTTCCAAGTTCGTATTGGCCACACCCTCTCCAATTCCAATTCCCGAGAAGAAGACGTTCCCAAGGCAGCATCCTCTCCCCACTCTCTTCAACCTGAGCATTAACGACTTCGCGGACAACCTTGTCCCCAACATCAAACGTGCCCTCTACGTGCACGACTTCACCAATTTCTACTCCTCCCCTAGCTTTCCTTTGGTCGAAAATAGGATCCAACTCAGCCTCAACCGGCTGCAAGACTGGTGCAACAATAACGGTTTTAGATTTTCCAAAGATAATACAGTCTGCATGCACTTCTGTCATTTCAACAATCTCCACCTCAACGCGAACCTCGTGCTCAATGGCAATTGCATTCCTAAAGTTGACCACACTAAGTTCCTGGGTTTAACTCTAGACCCCAAGCTCTCCTACAAGCAACACATCACCAACCTGAAACAGAAATGCAACAGCTTCCTTAACACACCTCCCTTAACGTTCTCAGCCTCCTCTCCAACACCACTTGGAGTGCGAACCGCCATGCTCTCCTCAAAATCTTCAGGCTCACCATTCGTGCCAAGCTCGACTACGGCAATATCGTCTACTGTGTCGCTCACTACTCTCACCTCAACCACATCAACACCATCCAAAATGAAGCCCTCATGCTTTATCTGGGTGCCTACAGGACCTCTTTAATCACCAGCCTTCATGTTGAAGCCAACGATTCCCTTTCTGCTAAGATGTAGAAAGCTTAGTATCACCTATGCTTTTAGAGTCCTCACCAACACCCATAACCCTGTTTACACCTTCAATAGGTATCCCAATTTCTCCACCCTCTTTGATAGGACTAAACCCTATCCCTTCCTTCAGCTTACGCACTAAATCAGACCTCCTCCATCTCGGCATCAAACTTGCCACTCTTGACACTTTCCCCTGGCTACTTTTCCTTCCTGGGCCACCTTCTCCCTTCTATCCACCTGGCCCTCTCCACTCATCACAAAACCAAAACCCACCTTACAGCCTTAACCTCTTTATCAACCTCCACAATTAAATTAAAGACCAACTCTTAAACTACACCTCCATCTATACTGATGGCTCCAAGGAAGGCGACAAGGCAGCTGTTGCTGCCGTCATCCAAGACATCACCCTCAGTAGCAGGCTTCCCGACAACTTGTCCGTTTTCTCGGCCGAAGCCAAGGCCACCCTCCTCGCCCTCAACTTTACTGAGTAATCCCCGCTCAGCCACTTTGCCATCTTCTCCGACTCCAAGGCTGTTCTCACTTCTTTACTCAATATCAAATGTGATAACCCCACATACCACCTCCTCCTCCGTAAACTTCTTTCGCCCACCCTCTGCAGGAAAAATATTCTTTTTTTCTGGATACCCAGCCATGTTGGCATCCCTGGAAATGAGAGGGCTGATGCAGCCGCTAAGCTTTCTCTCAACCTCTCCCTATCCCATTTTTGAAAATACTTTCTGACATCAAACCGCCTATCGCTTCTCTTGTTTTATGATCGCTACCAAACCTCATTGGACTCCACGTCATCCAGTCCATCATTCCGATCAAACCCACCATCCACAACGTCTCCCGTATCAACAACGTTTACATTACCCGTCATAGAATAGGTCACACCTACCTCACTCACTCCCACCTTCTTATTCGCTCTCCCCAACCCCTCTGCAACAATTGCCATTGCACCCTCACAATCCATCACGTTTTCCTTCTTCTTCTTCTTCCTCTTCTTCTTCTTCTTCTTCTTCTTCTTCTTCTTTCTTCTTCTTCTTCTTCTTCTTCTTCTTCTTCTTCTTCTTCTTCTTCTTCTTCTTCTTCTTCTTCTTCTTCTTCTTCTTCTTCTTCTTCTTCTTCTTCTTCTTCTTCTTCTTCTTCTTCTTCTTCTTCTTCTTCTTCTTTCTTCTTCTTCTTCTTCTTCTTCTTCTTTTCTTCTTCTTCTTCTTCTTCTTCTTCTTCTTCTTCTTCTTCTTCTTCTTCTTCTTCTTCTTCTTCTTCTTCTTCTTCTTCTTCTTCTTCTTCTTCTTCTTCTTCTTCTTCTTCTTCTTCTTCTTCTTCTTCTTCTTTCTTCTTCTTCTTCTTCTTCTTCTTCTTCTTCTTCTTCTTCTTCTTCTTCTTCTTCTTCTTCTTCTTTTTCATTTTTTCATGGTTGTTACAGCAGGAGTAAAATCAGAGCAGGTAATCAAGTAGGCAGTTGTTTCAGTATAGGTACGATAATGTTTTGAAAGAAAATTGCCCGAGCTTTTGTCTGCATTCCAAAAGTTGTTCAAAGATTCAGGGCGTTTACCGCGGAAGCTGCAGACAGACAAAGGAACCGAATTCTATAATCGTCAATTACGGGCCTATTTGAAAGAGCAAGGTGTAATACTCTTCTCGACGGAAAACGAAACCAAAACCAGCGTGGTTGAAAGATTCAACCTTAAGCCTAAAACCCGAATGTGGCGCTACCTCACAGCAAACAACACTTATAAAATATGTCGATGTGCTACCCAAACTTCTTGCCACCTACAACGGTCCCCGTCATCGCAGTATCAGACGGTCTCCGAAAGATGTCCGTGAGCGCAACAAATTGGAGTCTGGGAAGTTGTATAAGGTAAATCGTGAAAGAAGAAAGATGTCGATAAAACCTTGCAAACAGGAGACGTCGTTTGCTTGAGTATGGTCACATTGCCGTTTCGCAAAGGCTATCTGCCACGATAAATCAAAGAAGTATTTATCGTCGACAAAGTGATCCGGCGTCAAGCCGTGGTGTATGCGGTTAAAGATCTCAATGGAGGAGAAGTGGCCGATACCTTTTATCGAGAGGAATTATAAAAGATCGGTAAAAAGCAAATAGACGCGGTTTATCAAATCGAAAAGATTTTTCAATCACGAAAGCGTAAAGACGGAACGAAAGAATATCTGGTAAAATGGTACGGTTACCCTCCCAACTTCAACACTTGGGTCACCGATGTTGTTAAATTGTGAAGTCGTTTGACAAAACCTTCATTCGAGTGCGAGATGTTGCCAATGCTAAATCGTTTAACGTGACGCTGTCGAGCAATGGCTCCATGAATGTGTGTCTCGAAAACACAGCGGCAGAATTTCGAAACATTCTTCCAAGACCCCTATATTTTGATGGCGCATGGCGCAGTCGGTTTAACGAGTTTCACTTACCCTAATTCATGATACCAGATTTGTGATGAAAAGGGTAAAAAAAAATGGAGACACGCACGCCAACAGGAATTGCCTAAGATTGAGCTAAATCCATTGAGAGAAGTAAATAGCGCAACCATAGGACAGAGAATGTATTTACCTAAAAACGCTCGAGGGTTGCTGAACTTTGACGGGAACGTTTATAACGGACATTTGAAGATGAGTGCAGCAACAGGACGAGTCGTAGTATTCAAAGGAAAAATATGTCACAGTTTCGGGTGTGGCGATATGTGCCTGGTCACTCATAATTGGCGGTACGGCGAGCAGCCTTGGAAGGCGGAGAACATCAAACACCTGTTTGTCTACACCGACATCATTGCTCCTCATACCGTAGGCGATCAAGAAGTACCATTGTTAAAACAATTCGGAGTTTCGACATCGCACGCTCGATGCCGAGCCGTAGAGAATACACTGTCGAGCATCTCTTATTACCAGGTCAATCGAAACCCCATCGATTCAATCCAAATCATTATCCGCAACGAAACAGGGCAAAAAGTACTATTCACAGCAGGGAGGTCAATCGTGAGGCTGCATTTTCGTCAACAACGTTAGACTCTCTTGTAGGGGAGAGATTATATAATGTTACCGCAGACGTCGTACTTATCATTACCGATCGAGACGAAGAAGATCATGACCCATTAAAGACGTTACCATGGCTATATCGTTTTTCGTGACACTGCCGAGCAATGGTTCCATGAATGTGTATGCCGAAAACACAGTAACGGAATTTCAAAACATTCTTTCAAGATTCCTACATCTCGATGGCGCATGGGAAGTCAGTTTAACGAGTTTCAGCTACCCTTATTCGTGATACCAAATCTGTAGCACGCAAATTCAATGTTCTTTTCGGGCGGCAAGCACGGCAAATGAGGAGAAGGTCGACTTGCAGCCCTTTGAGAGAAGTGATCTTGACATCGCTTTTCTGCAAAAAATACTTGCCTCTACCATACCGAGAATTGTATACTATCGGAAAGACCCCCATTTATAACGGGCATGTAAGAATGCGAGCAAAACGTGGACACGTTGTAATACTCCGTGGAAAAAAATTGTCAATCGATCGGATGGGAGGATCCTTGCATTTTTACACTAAATGTGACAACCACCCGTTATCCTCGGAAAACGGAGAATATCAAACACCTGTTTCTGTACACCAAGATCATCGCTCCTCAAGCCGTAGGGGATCAAGAAGTGCCGTTGTTACAACATTTTGAAGTGAGTTATCAAAATCTTGGGGTCTGCTTGTTGACATGACACTACCGATCACCCCTATTATCCCGTTAATCGAAATCCCATCGGTTTCATCAAAATTGTTATTCGCGATGGCACGGGGCAAAAAGTACCATTCACAGTAGGGAGATTGATCGTCAGGCTGCTTTTTCGTCAACAACGTTCCTTGTAGGGAGAGATCATATATTGTTGCCGTAGACGTCGTACTGTGTATTATTGCTCGACGTAGAAGATCAAACATCATGGCCGATGGACGTCTACCGTGTTTATCGGGCCGGGAAATTAACGAGGCTACGTTCTCGGAAGAATGCTTTCGGGATTGTTTAGGGTGGCTATACCGTTTATCAAGAAAGGAACCTTGAGTTTAGGTAAAGAACTTGGAAAAGAGGCTTTAATTAACCACTGGAGTCGGTATTCTAGGAGACGTGGTGACCGGAGAAAACATCAAACGATCAACCGCTTGCAGAGCAAGAGAAACAAGTCAATGTATGAAACGAAAAGCCATGGCTCGTGCCAAAGA
>JAIGNY010002536.1:0-14115 GCA_020152595.1 Chiridota heheva | reverse complement strand
GTTTGTCATGACACGAGGTGGCGCACACCCTGCGGCCACGGCGCGAGAAAAGCGATCCGCAAGCTGACGCGCACCACCGACGCGGCGTTCCGCCCGCGTGCGAAAGTCGGAGGCGGACGAGACCGGCCTCGAGATCATGGTGCGCGCCGGCTACGACCTGCGCGGAGCGGGGAGGCCATCTCGGTGGGCGTGGACCTGGAGGACGCGACGCGGACCCGGAAGCCACCACCACTCCAGCCGCGACCGGCTCGTGGCGGATCCGCTGGTGGATCGCGGGCGCACGCTGCGGATCGCCGCGTAGCCCCCGAATCAGGGGCCCGCGTCGAGACAGCCGTTTTCAGGCGAGGGCCGCGAGGATTCAGCGGCCACCTCGTCCGGCGCGCGCGAGGCGTCGACCAGGGTGCAACGATCCCCCCAACCTTCGCCTGCTCGACGAAGCCCTGCCGGACGCGGTTGTGGTAGTCGAGGGCGCCCTCGATGCGGTCGCGGGCGCCGTCGAGCCGTCCAGCGCGGTCGCGGGCTCCAGGTCCAGGACGAAGACGTGGTCCGGTTCCCAGGCCGCCGGTCGCGACGGCGGAGACGCGGCGGATCTCGGCGCGGTCAGGCCGAGCCGTAGCCCTGGTACGCGATCGTGGAGTACCAGCGGTCGAGGATCACGACCTGGCCGACTCGAGCGCGGGGCGCACGACCGCCTCGATCTGCGCGCGCGCGGCCTGGTAGAGCAGCATCTCCGCCAGCGGCGGCGTGACGTCGGTCTCCGGGTCGAGCAGCAGGTCGCGGATCGCCTCCCCGCCGGCGTCGCCCCCGGCTCGCGCAGGACCGCGACCGCCTCGCCGCGGCTGCGGAACTCCGCCGCGAGCCGCGCCGCCTGCGTCGTCTTGCCCGAGCCGTCGGGCCCGTCGATCACGAAACCGGCCTGCCACCGTCTTAACCTACTCCTGGGGAGGACGCGGCCCAACGTGCAGGACCGCGCCGAAGCGGTGATCGCGGTCCTGCTCCCGCGCCGCCCAGCGGGCAGGCCTCGCGCACGCTGCGCACGGACTTGAGGCAACGCCGGCGATGGCCCGCCTCGATCCCCGCGCGCGAAGGCCGCGGCCGCGACCGCGGGCGCGCCCGATGATGCGCCGGCGGCGCGTGCGGCTGTCGAGCAACTCGCGCTCGACGTCGAAGACCGCGCCGCGGTGTCCTTCATGCACTCCAGCGCGCCGGCCAGGTCGCCGGGCCTGAGGTCCCCGCCAACCCGAGGCGCACGTCGAGGGCGCGCAGCGCGGCGGCGGGCGGGGAGGTCGGCCAGCTCCTCTTCCCACCGACGGCAACCTGACGCCGAGGCTGCGCGCCTTGGCCGCGAGCTGCTGGCGGACATCTACAGGCGTCGGCTCGTCCAGCGGCACCAAGACGCCGCCGCACAGGCGGCTGCGCAGGGCCGCGAAGAGGCCTCGGACTGGCCCGGGTGCCCTCGATGGCGAAGAGGCAGCCGGCCGCCGCGGTCGGTCACCGCGTCGATCATGGTGCAGAGCGTGCGCTGGCCGCCGGGCTTGCCGGCCAGGCGCTCCACGCCGTCGCCGACCACGAGCTCCTTGCGGGGCACGAGGCCGCGTGAGCGGCCCCGGGCCCAGCCGGTCCATGTCCAGGATGAAGACCCGGCGCGGGTCCAGGAGGTGGCCCAGTCGATGAGCAGGCTCTTGCCGCAGTGCGCGGGCCGTGCAGCGACCAGGGACGCCGCCGGGCCGCCCTCGACGAATGCGCGCACCATCCCGATCGCGTACTCGCCGCTGGGGCCGGGACAGGCGCGGCCGGACCCCCGCGCTGCGATGCGACCCGGGACCTGCCGCGACGATCTCGACTGGACCGCCCAGGGCCTCGGCGATCGCGTCCGACATCCGGGTCTCAGCCACTGCTTCTGGATGACGCTCCCCGACGTGCAGGGACGAACGCGTGCGCCCGCCGCTCGACCTTCGCGTGCTCCAGCCACTGCGCCGCCGCGCGAACATTTGGTGCTGTCGGCTGTAGCTGCAAGAGCAGCTCGCGCAGAAGAGTCAAGCTCCCTCCCCGAGCGCCCTGCCCGGTCCCGGTTGATTACTTGTCGGTGTTACCGCCGCCTTCAGCTTCGCGTCCAGCGCCTTGATCCGCGGGCCGTCCGCGTCCATCAGCTTTTTCGCCTCGGCCAGCGCGGGCCCGGCCTCCTCCACCTGCCCGCCTCGGAAAAGAACTTCGGCGAGATCGAGCCAGCGGTTGCCGACCATGTCGTCGTCGTCCTGTCGCCGCGCAATGCTACACGACTGCGCGCGATCCGGATCGCCTTTTGTGGTCGCGCGCCTTGCGGTAGAGCGGCAGCAACCCGCCGAGGATGCGGTGGTCGAACATCGTGACGCCGAATCGCTCTTCGAGGACCCGGATCGTCCTTGCGCGCCCGGCGCTGATGTACTCGCGCGCCAGGGTGAGCCGCACGCCGATGTTCTTGTTGGGCGCGGAGATCGCGCGCCCCTCCGCCTCTTCAGCGCTTCCGCGTTCTTGCCCTGGCTCAGGTAGAGCCGGCGCAGCGGCAGCAGGCGTAGGGTTGCGGCCGAGACCTTGAGCGGCCAGGCCGCCTTCGCCTTCTTCAGCTCCGCCTCGAAGCGCGCCGGGTCTTTCGCGCGCATAGAGCGGGGCCAACGTCATGCGGGCGTCGCAGTCCTCGCCGCCGACCTCGAAGAACTTCGAAGAGTTGCGATGCGCGGCAGCTTGCCGGCGCGGGAGGGGTTGGCGTCGAGCAGCACCACGAGCTTGTGGTCGGCCTTCCAGGACGCGCCTTGCCCGGTCCAGGTACGCGCGGCGTCCACGGTAGCTCTTCCGCTGGAAATAGGCCCAGGCGACGCGGATGAGCGCCTCGCCGTTCTTTTCGTTGCGCAGGACCTTGGCGCAGCTTGACAGGACCCTATTGTAGTTGGGCTGGATGCGGTACTGCTTCACGCGCTTGCCTACCCACTCCGCGAACAGCTTGTCGAACTCCTTCCAGCTGGAGCGAAAACGCCTCTTGAAGACCTCGCGCATGGGCCGGTTCTGCCAGAGCCGCGGGCCTCCACGATCCCCTTCTCGCCGGACCGCTCCTGCAGGAACTGGCAGCATCAGGCCGCCGACGTAGTACGCATACCCCGACCCGCGGGCTGCGGAACATGGCGTCGAAGGTGCCGATCTTCGGGAGCGTCTCCGTGTGCCACTCGTCGAAGACCATGCGCTCAAAGTGGCCTCTGGCCCAGCCCGTGTCGAGGCTTTTCCTCCAGGACGCTGAGCCCCTCGGTGAACCAGCGCGGGACCTGGCCCTCCGGAAAAGCTGCAGGCTGATGACGTGGGAACTCGTGGCGGGCCGTCGAGGGCACAAGAACTTGCCCGGCGGCAGCGCCTGCGGCGAGTCGAGGTGATGAGGCCGCCGGAACACGCGCCCAAGGCGGGGGATTCCCGGCAGGCCGATGGTGCACGGAGAAGTCGTCCGTCCTTGAAGACTTCCACGAGCACCGGCACCTTCGGAACGAATCCATAGCGCTTGGTCATGTCTGTCCAGCACTCCTCGGCCGCGGCAGGTGGAGCGAAAAAAGGACCGTACTCGGCCGGGCCGAACCGGATCACGGTGCTCGGTCTTCATCTCCGTCATCGTTCCCGGGACGTAGTCGAGGACCTTCTTGAAGTTGTTGCGCACCGAAGGGAAAAGGTCCATCGACTTCTGGAGCGCGTCGCCGCCTCCGGCGCGGCCGAGGTTGGCGAGGAAGATGCCATAGGACGCGTGGGCGTCGAAGTTCATCGGGTCGAGGCGCAGGCCCAGCTTCACGAGCCTGACCGCGCGGTCGCATGCCGCTGGCGGCTGGCGATCACGAGCCCGGCGATGTGGTAGCCCTCGCCGTAGGTCGGGTCGACGCGCAGGTTTCTCTTCATCCCGGCGGCAAAGTCATCCTTGTTGCCGAGCAGGAGCTGATAGGGTCGCCTTGAGCGCGAGCAGGTCGCGCTGGCGCGGGTTGATCTTCAGGCCCTTCTCGATGTGGTCCTCGGCCTTGGAATACTCGTTGTCCTCCCGATGCAGGATCTGCGCCAGGATCGCGCGGGCGCCAGTGCGGTTCAGGTTGACCTGGAGCGCGTTTTCGGCCATGCGCTTGGCCTCGCCCTGCGAAAAACCCGGTCAGGAGCGAGCGCGCCACCTCCACGTAGAGGTCGGCGAGCTCCGGGTTGCGCTTCGTGACGATGTCGCGGATCTTGCGCGCCCGGCTCAGGGCGCGGCCGCGCTCGACGCGGGTCACGCGCACCTGTTCGATCCGGCCTCCAGTTGTCGCGGTCGAGATCCGTCGCGTAGCCGGAGAGCTCGTACGCGTTCTGGATGTAGTCGTGGTCGAGGGGGCGCAGCTCGACGTAGAGCCGCAACGCGCCCGCGATGATGGTCATCTCCTGGAGAGCGGCCGCCTTTCCGGCTCGTCCTTCAGCACGTCCGCGGGAAGGCCGCGTCGGCAGAACCACGGGCGCGGCGCTCGCAGTACTTCACGACCTGGTCGAGGACCGTGCGCGCGTCGTCGCGGCGGTCGTCGTGGGCCAGCGCCGGCGAGCAGTGGCGCGCGCGCAGCCTGGTCGGGTCCGGCCCCTCGCCGCCCGTTTCGATGACCCGGCAGGATCGGCCACGTCCACGGTCCGCCCGCGGATCAATCCGATGCGCGCCAGACCGACGGTCGCCTCGCGGTCGCCCGCCGCCGTTGCTCCAGCAGCTTCCTGTACGTCTTTTCGGCAAAGGTCATACGACCCGACGTAGAGGTAGCAGTCGGCGATGCCGAGCTGCGCGCCCTTGCTTCGGGTTGCCAGCTTCAGCGCTCTTCCAGAAAGCGCAGCCGCGCTCGTCGTAAGGAGCCCTCGCGAGCTCTCGATGCCGCGCTCGACGGAAGCGGTCGACGAGGTCGGCGACCTCGTCCGGCGGCAGCTCGTCGTCCTGGGCGAAACAGGGCGGTCGTGAAGAGCAGGAGGCAGGTGGCCCGGTTGCGCATCCGCGCATTTTACGCCCGGCCGCACGGCTGGCTTCCCAGCTCGTATCATCGCTGTCCATGGCCTACAAGATCGCCGCCCGCATCAAGGACCTGCCCGCCTACCCGTTCGCGGTCATCGACGCCAGGTCAACGTGAGAAAGCGCGCGAAAAGGGCCTGCAGCCGGTGGTCGACTTCGGCGTCGGCGACCCCACCATCCCGACCCCGAAAGCGGTCCAGAGCGCCTCAAGACCGCGGTCGACGAGCGCGCGGCCTCCGGCTACCGAGCTACATCGGCGGCCCGAGTTCCGGGCCACGGCGGCCTGGATGAAGCGCCGGTTCGGCGGGACCTCGACCCCAAAACCTCCATCACCACCACCGTCGGCTCCGAAGGAGGGTATCTTCAACTTCGCCATGGGGTTTGCAGAGCCGGCGATGTCGTCTTGTGCCCGTCCCCGGCTACCCGCCCTATTCCCGCGGCGCGTCGTTTGCCGGCGCGACGCCCCATTTCCCTGCCGCTCACCGGGAGAACTGCTTCCTGCCCGACCTCGACGCGATCCCGGACGAGGTGGCGGAAAAAGGCGCGCATCCTATGGCTCTGCTGCCCCAACGCCGACCGGCGCCGTGGCGCCGCCGGAGTTCTTCGAAAGCCGTCGCCTGGGGCCGCGAACGCGACATCATCGTGGTCAACGACGAGGCGTACAGCGACCTCTACTACACCGACGAGGCGCGCCCCGCTCGATCCTCGAGTTCCGGGGTCGAAGGGGTGGTCGCCTTCTTCTCGATGAGCAAGCGCAGCGCCATGACCAGCTGGCGCGTCGGCTGGACCGCCGGCGACCCGGAGATCATCGGGGGTCTTCCGCAAGGTCAAGACCAACATCGACTCCGGCGCGCGCCGACGTTCATCCAGGACGCGTCGGTCGTCGCGCTGGAGGACGAGTCCCACGCCGACGCGATGCGCGCCGATTATCGGGCGAAGCGCGACCTGCTCACCGCCACGTTTGCAAGGCTGGCTTCGACGACTGCGCGGACGCGACGATCCACTACTGGCGCGCGTCCCCGGCGACGCCATCGAGTTCGCCGAGCGCCTGCTCGCGCCGGAGATCGCGGTCGTCGGCACGCCGGGCCCCTGATCGCGGAGGAGTGCGCCGACGGCACCGCCCCCGGCCTCGGGTACTTCCGCATGTCCATGGTTCCCAGCATCGAGGACACCCAGCGCCCTGCGAAGCGGTACGCCTCAATCCTGAGCTGAATCGATCGCCGCCAAACGGCAGGGTGGGACCGCCATGATCCGAGCGGAACGGTCCCTGGACCTCGACGGCCACCCGCCGGAGCGGGTCTGGGACTGGCTCGAAACCGACCGGCCCAACGAGGCTCATCGGGCTGCCGCGGGTGACGTCGAAGGTGCGAGGCGCGCTACGGGCATACCCGGACCCGGCTTCTCGCCCATGGAGTGGATCGAGGTGCCCTTCGACTTCGTGCGGCCGCGCTGCCTGGTCGAGGCGCGGAGTTCTGCGCGGCCGCTGAAGCGGTTTCGCGGCGGCATCGACCTCGAGCCCTTCGGCAGGAACCCGGGCGCTTCTGGGCGGAGGTCGAGCCCCGCCATACCGGCACCGCTCGCGCGCGCGTTCGTCCGGCGCAGCCTGCGCAAGGCCACGCAGCGGGTCGCCGCCGCCCTCGAGCGCCACCGCCCGCACCGAAGAGCCCTCTTCGGCCGGATCCGACGCCGTTGCGCCCCGGCGCCGAGCGGTTCCTCGCGCCGCTGCCGGACTGGCTCATGGCCACTGCGCGGCGCGCCGGACGCCGACGCCCTGCGCATCCGCCCGTTCGAGTTGGCCGACGACCTCGGGCAGGAACGGCTCCGAGGTCCTGCGCACGCTGCTCGGCGCGGTGCGCGCGCGGGCGCGCGTGGACCTCAACTGGGACGTGCTGTGCCCGCACTGCCAGGTCCCGACGGTGCGCGGCGCGACGCTGTCGGATCTCGACAGGACAACCGCTGCGATGTGTGCGACCTCGCGTTCGCGGCGGAGTTCGACCACACCGCCGTCGAGGTGACCTTTTCCGTCAACCGCGGCGTGCGCCCGCTGGAGCCCGTCGAGTTCTGCCTGGGCGCGCCGGCCAAGCGCGTCCAGACGCGTTTCCAGGTGCTCGTTCCGCAAGGCGGGCGGCGCGGGTCGATCGACCTCCCCGCCGGCAACTTCGCGCTCGCCCGCGCGGACGACGAGCGCTCACCAACCCTGATCTCCGCTCCGGCGGCACCTCGACCATCGACGTGGATGCGTCGGCTATCGAGGATCGGACGCCGTCGCGCCCGGCCCCGTCCTGTTCCGCATCAAAACGACCTCGACGGACCCGTCCGCGTCAACCTCACCACCGTCGGCCTGCGCCCGGCCACCGCGACCGGCGCGATGGTCACGACGCTGCAGGAGTTCCGGGCGACCTCTTCTCGTCCGGAAGTCCCACTGGCGTCCCGGTGGCACGTCCGCATGCGCGTGGCGTCCGTCGCGCTGCTCTTCTCCGACCTCAAGGGCTCCACCGAGCTCTACGAGCGCGAGGCGACGCGCCGGCGTACGCGCGGGTCCGCGACCACTTCGCGCTGCTCATCGAGGCCGCCCGCACCGAAGGCGGCGGGATCGTCAAGACCCCGGGCGACGCCATCATGGCGGGCGTTTCGGACCCCGGCGCCGCGGCTGTCCGCGCCGCGAACCGCATGCGCGCGGCGGCCGCGCCGACCGGGCTGGTCGTGAAGCTGGGCGTGCACCGCGGCCCCTGCCTGGTCGTCAACGCCAACGACCGCCTCGACTACTTCAGGCACGACGGTGAACATCGCGGCGCGCCTCCCGGGTTCTCCGGGGCGAGGGGGTCGTCCTGACCGAGGAGGTCCTTCGCGACTGCGGCAAGCTCGCCGGCGGCCGAGGCCTTCACCGCGGAGCTGAAGGGGATCGCCGAGGCGCGCACGCTGTCTGTTGCGCGCGGCGGTCATAATCGGGGCGTGCGCCGCGCTGCTGGCCGGGATGGTCGTCGTCGCCGCTTTGGTGATGTGGATTCGGCGCGACGACCCGGCCCGAGTGCCACGGAGCGCGATCAACGATGTCGAGTGGAGAAGACCGAGACTGACGTCTGGCTCGAGAAGCGCCAGCGCGGCGAGGCGGCGGATGCGAATCGCCCGGTGCGGAACGAGCGGCCGCCGGTGATATCAGACCCCGGGGTGGACGCCGCGTCAAGGGTCCGTTCCGACGGAACCCCCGCGCCGGACGCCGACGTGGGAGGTGCACAACCTCGCCAGCCTGCTCTTCGCGAATCCGCCGCGGGCCCGCGCCCGGACCGATCGCGACGGCCGCGCGGTGCTTCACCGCACCCGAGACTGCCGCATCCAGGCCCGGCGCGGCGGGTCCGCTTCCCGCCCATCCTGACCGGGTCGCTGCGCTTCGGCGGGTCGTTCACCCTCGTCCTGCGCGACGCGGTCATCCTGGCCGGCAAGGTGCTGCAACCCGGACGGCGCTCCGCGGTGCTCGCGAAGGTCAACATCAACCTCTGGGACGGATGGAAACACCGCTTCGTCACGGGCTTCACGCGCCCGACGGTTCCTACGAGACCCCGCCGCTTCCGCGCGCCTGATCGAGCGGATGCACATCTGGGTCATGCACGGCGACCTGCCGAACAACCTCTTCGAGTTCAAGGGCCCGCGGTCGCCGGTCTCGCTCAACTCGCCTCGCACCGCGTCACGGGCTGGGTGGTCGACGAAACGGTCGGCCACTTTACCGCGCGGTCTACGTGAAGAACATCGACCGGATCCCGCACGGACAAGCAGGGGACGCCGAGGTGCTGTTGCGGTGGCGTGCCGGCACCGTCATCCGGGTCGGCTCGACCTCTGACCCTGACCGCCGGCAACGCGGGACGTCGAGCTGGTCGAAGTCGGGCGTCGCGCTGCGCGGCCTTCTGCTCGATCACCAACGAAAGCCCGTCGTAGGCGGCCAGGTCTATCTGGCGCCGTCCGACGGGCCACCGGATCTCCCAGGGGGGACGGCACGGACGGCGACGGGTTTCCACGATGCACGCGCCCTGGGCCCTTTCCTCCTCGGAGTTCTTTCTCCAGCGAGCCCATCAGGTCCCCGTGGCCCGTTTCGCACGTCGAGGTGGCTCACTCCGAAGACCACGCTGGTGGTTCCGGCTCCCGGAACGATCGACGGCCGTGTGCGGTTCCGGCGCGCGGACGGACGCGGGCGGGCGTGGTGAAGGACCTGACCCTGGTTTTCGCGCGGGCGGGAACGAGTTGAAGCTCACGCGCGCAGGCACGGAAGTGCTGAAACAGAAGTGGGACCGGACTCCGACGAGGTCCGCTTCCGGGTCTGGCGGGGACGCTACGAAGTGATCGTGACGACGGCTCCGAGCCCCGGCGCCTCGACGTCCTGCTCCACCTGCGGCGACGCCAGCCGACGTCGCCCTGGTCAAGCGCCCCACCACCGCTAGTGCGGACCCTGGCTCCACACCCGATCGCCCTTAACCTCCGTCCCCAACACAACATACGCGCCGGAGGTCATCTCCGATGACGGAAGTGCCGCGTTACCTCGATGAGATTCGTAGAAGGCCAGCCAGGAGTCGAGGACCTGGCGGCTTCCTGCGGGCGGGGGGCGGGGCCGCGGATCTCGGTTTTCGTCGGCGTGTTGCAGGGCGTAGTCGACCGCCCAGCGCATGGAGTCCGTGCGCAGCGCGCACTCGACGGTCCCGTTGGCCTTCTCGGTGACCTCCGCTGGCCGGCGGGTCTCGCGCACGTAGCGCGCCGCACTCCGCCGACACGCAGGCGGACGGTCTTGTCCGACGCCCCGGGCGGTAGGACCGGCGGTAGCGCTGCGCGTTGAACGACGCCGGCTTGTCGAAGGTCTTGTCCGTCGGCTCGACCAGCCAGTCCGTCAGCCGAAAGCTCAACTCGCGCCCCCGCGCCGAGTCGCGCCCGACCAGGTAGATGTGCCCGAGGTGCTCGATCAGCGCGTGAGGCGCACGCGCCGCTTCGAGAGCGCCCGGCGCCGCTGGGTGTAGTACTCGATCTCAACCCGTGCGACTCCGCGACGGCCTTGTCGAGGATCCGCACCGCTCGCCGTGCACCCCGGAGGGCGCCGCGCCCCGATGCGCCGGGCAAGCTTGACCTCCTTGGTGCCCAGCGCGCGCTCCAGCTTGCGGATCATGCCGGCGGCGGCCTTCCTCCCTCCGGCGCCCGCGCGCGGGCGGCAGAGGGCGACCAGCACCGCCGTCGCCTCCGACAGGTCAGCTTGGCCCGGCCGCTCGAAGTATCGGCCGAAAGGACCGTGACCCGGTCCCCCTCCAGTGAAACAGGCGATGTAGTCGTGCGGCATGTAGGCGGCACCCGCACAGCATCAACGCCTCCGGGAATCTCCTTCTGCGCGCGACGGCCGAGATGCCGAGGTGCTGCCGATTTCCTTGAAGGCTGAAATCCGGGCCGCGAGCGCAGTAGCAGCGGATGAGCGACAGGTAGAAGGCGGAGTTTCGCCAGCGGCAGGCGCCATCAGTCGTACCTCGCCCTCAGCTCCTGAGGTGCGCGATGGCCTGCTTGCGCAGCCAGGCCGGTTTCGGCACCGCGCACTGCCCGGAATAGGCGGCGAGCCAGGTCACGAGCTCTTGTGGGTGTCGGACGACTTGCGCACCTTCAGCTTCATCACCCCGCTGCCGTCGTCGCGGAACCGTAAACGTCTGCCCCGGCGAGGTTCTCCTCGACCATCCAGGCCACGTCCGAATGAAACAGATCTCCGCCCTCCCTCCTGCCTTGTCGAACTCCCAGGGCGGCCGCTCGATGCTGCTCCACGTCGAATCCACGGGCACGCGGAAGCCGCGCCCCCTTGCCCTTCACCACGCTGACCTTGCCGCTGTACGACCTTGAACTGCCGCAGGTCGTCTCTATCGACATCGTGGCCCACCAGGTACCACCCCTCGCGTGGTAGCCGAGGCCCGCATGGATGCACCTCCCGCTTCGACGCCGCCGCCTTCTTCTTCTTGGCGTCCACGGCCTTGTAGGCGAACCTCACGGGCCGCCGGCTGGCCGCCGCGCTGATAGCGCCGCCAGGTTAACGAGCACCGCCCGGTCCCGCCGGCCGCGCGAGAAGGGACTGCACCCGGCTGGCCGAGATCTGCGACTGCACCTCCGCCTGCAGCGGCGAGTCGATGGCCATCTTCAGCAGGGCCGAGCGCAGGTTGGCGTGGATGGCGTCGTGCCGGCCTTCGCGGCGTTGGCCAGCAGCACCATCAGCGAGGCCTCGTCCAGCCAGCGACAACTCGTGGTGGAAGTACTCGTCTCTCGGATGAAGTACCCGTCGCCCCGCGCTCGTCGCTCGAGGTGTACTCGACGGGAATGCCGATCTCGCGCAGCTCCTTCTTGTCGCGATCGAAGCGCTTCTCGACGGCATCCTCGCGGGCGTAAGTCGTTGTAGCCCACCACGGTCTTGCGGATGGTCGAAAATGGCACCGGCTCGCCAGGCGAGCAGGTACGCGACCAGGTTCATGAGCCGCTCGAACTTCGCTACCGCTTCGGTCACAGGTTGCGGATTCTACTGGATACGCTTGTGCCGCCAATGCCCGCGCTTCCAGACCGCGGCATAAAGGGCGGCCAGGGCGGTCACCCCACGATCGACCACCACAGGTGGCCGCCCGAAGTCAAGCTCCTGGTGGTTCGTGATGTACGCCGCGATCGGGATCTGGATGGCCAGAAAGACCAGCGTATCCAGCGCCAGAGGTCTTCGTGGATCCCCGCGCCGTTCGGGACTGGGCCAGGGTGATCCCGATCCCGGCGAAGGGATAGCCGATGACCGCGATCCGCAGGTATTCCACCCCAGCTCCCACATCTCCTTGTACTGGGGCAGGACCTCGGATCCTCGCCGAAAAAGGCCATCAGCCAGCCGGCGTAGATGTAATAGGCGACCCCGATCCCGCCATCATCAGCCCGTCGATGAGCGCCGCCATCCAGGCCGCCATCTTGGCCGCTGCGCGTCCCCGGCCCCCAAGGCCTGGCCGACCATCGCCGCCGCCGCCGCCCCCAGCCCGCCCTGGTGAACGTCGCCAGCATGTCGAGCCGAAAACCCACCGCCAGGCCGCGTGCATCGCCTCGCCGCCGCCGAAGTGAGTCACCAGCCGCGCAGCAGCGCGCCATACGCGATGACTCGCACGACATATTGCATCGACGAGGGCACCCCGATCCGGGTCAGGTTCCAGATCATCGCGGGCGCAGCCGCGGCCGGCGCACGTCCAGCTGGACCGGCGCCGTCCGGTGATCAGGTAGAGCCCGAAGAGCGCGAAGAGCCCCCGGGCGATGACCGTCGACCACGCCGCGCCGGCCACCCCGCCGGCACCCCGATCGCCACGCCAGCCGTGCACCGATGATCGTCAGCAAGACGTTGAACAGGTTCGCGCCGATGAGCAGGATCATGGGCCATCGCGCGTTGCCGCCGGCCGGCGCGCAGCACCGCGGTCACCTGCATGGAGCAGGAACATCGTCAGCAGCCCGGAGCGACATGATCTCCAGGTGGCGGTTCGCATCCCCAGCGCGCCGCGCCGGTCGAGCCCACCATCCGGTTCAGGTCGTTGGCGTAGAGGGTAGCCTCGCACCCCAGCAGGACCGCCAGGAAGATGAGCAGGTAAAAGCTCTGCAGGGTGGTGGCGTTCGCGCGGTTGTAGTTGCGCATCCCGAAGTTGCGCGAGATGACCGCGATGGACGCGTTGACTCCCCGTCGAGATCAGCATCGGCACCATGTTGATGAGCGTCGCCGTGTTGACCGCCGAGCGCCGACGGCTTGCCGATCTTGCCGACGATGATGGCCGACGAGGTTGAAGAGACTGTGGAAGAACATCCCCCAGCACGAGGGGATGCCGGTGACCAGGCGTACGAGCAGCCTGCCCCGGTTGAGGTCGCCGGAGGCGGGCGTCGCTCATGGGATAGCGCTACCCGCCCCGCTGACGCCGCCGAGCGGTGTGTACTCAGGCCGAACGCTTCCGCGACCGCCTCGTGGTAGGCCTTGCCGCCCATGACGTTGATCCCGCGCCTCGAAACCGGTGTCCCCGCGGACCGCGTCCAGCCCGCGCTGCGCCAGCCGGATCGCGTGGGGCAGCGTCGCGTTGGTCCCGAAAGCGCGTACGTCGACGTGCGGGACCGCGCCCGGCATGTTCGCGACACAGTAGTGCAGCACCGTCCGACATACGTCGGGTCGGAGTGCGTGTCGGCTTGCAGGTCTCGACGCAGCCGCCCTGGTCGACCGCGACGTCCACGATCACCGCGCCGTCCTTCATCTTCGCCAGGTAGCTGCGCGGCACCTCAGCGTCGGGGGCCTTGGCGCCCTCGACACCGCGCCGACCAGCAGGTCCCGCCCGCAAGGTGGCGGTGGCGCGGATGGTATGCGGATTGGATGCCAGGGTCGTGACATTGGCCGGCATGACGTCGGCCAGGTAGCGCAACCGGTCCAGGTCGATGTCCAGGATGGTGACCCGCGCCCCCAGCCCGCCGCCATCCAGCAGGCCTGCGTCCCGACGACGCCGGCGCCGATGATGACCACCTCCGACGCCGGCACCCCGGGCACGCCGCCCAGGAGCACCCGCGGCCGCCCTCCGGCTTTGCAGAACGCCCCGACCTGGACCGCCATGCGCCCGGCCACCTCCGACATGGGAGTCAGCAGCGGCGAGCGCCCCGCGCGGTCCTCGATGGTCTCGTACGCGATACAGGTCGCCGCTCTCCATGCACCGCGCGTCAGCGCCTCGGCCGCCGCGAAGGGAAATTAGGTGAAGACCAGCTGGCCCTCACGCATCATCCTGTACTCGACCTCCTGCGGCTCCTTGACCTTCACGATCATGTCGGCGCGCGCAAAGATATCCGCGCGCCCTCGACGATCTCCGCGCCACGGCCGCGCGGTGGCCTTCGTCGCTGAACCCGGACCCGAGCTCCCGTCCTTTGTACGAGCACCGTGTGGCCGCGCTCGGCGAGCCTCGGCACGCGCCCCCGGCACCATCGCGATCCGGTTTCGGTGTCCTGATCTCCGCGGGTACGCCGACGATCATCTTGCCCTCAGATTGGGGGAAGTTTATCAGCCCCCGATTTCTGGGCGAACCGAACCCGAACCCGCGCCCGCCCTCTAGCGGCGCCGGCCCCTT
>JAIGNY010002535.1:0-14208 GCA_020152595.1 Chiridota heheva | reverse complement strand
TTTTGGCCATTTTGGACACCATATTGGCCGCCATATTGGATTTGGAATATGGCAAAGTTATGCAAAAATATAAATATGGTTGCAAGTGCTCCCAACAGCTCCTATAATAATATTTTGAGGTTTCTTTTAAAGATAATTATTGCTTATGGCCAATATATGACTTTTTAGAGAATTGTCCCATTTTTGGCGCCATTTTGACGCCATCTTGAGTATCTCCAGAGTGCCGGATTTTTGTTTTGTTAACATCGTGAATGTGTTTTTAGGACTATAAAAGAAGCTAAAAAGTTGGTTTGGAAGAGTCCTGGGGGGTGCACATTAACCCCCGTATGTACCCGTCTAATTGGCATAATTCAAGCAATCTTCCAGGAAGTATTTTCATCAAACAAGTGTTATTTAATATACAAAGCTAATTTGACAATTACACAGTTGTGTATCTAAATGTGGGTCATGTCTGTGGCTTACTAGAAACAGCAATGCTTTACTGTTTTAAAACACATAAAAACATGGTTTCCATAGAAACCGGTAAAGTTTTTTTTGTAATCGTTTTTCAAAAGAAACGAGCAACTGATTTTGACAAGGATTTCTCACTCCATTTTAACCATAGTCCCTATCAGAATGTGAATATGAAAACTCATTTAAAATTGAAAGAATTGCACATAAATAGTGTGGTATCTTTCCCTTCCATGCATTACTTTTTGAATACATAAAAAAAAAAAACATTAGCGGCCCATAACTTGCTAATTCCAGAGTTACAAGACTGTTCTATTCAGAAGTTGAGGCTGTTTTTGCTCTTAATTGATTCAAGATACCTGTCTAAGTAGTTGTGCTTACAAACATCTTGGAAGTTTGCATAATGGGACCTAAAATAAACTAGAGTGGTAAATACCATCACAATTTGCATGCCTATGCTACTGCAGATATCCATGTCATATGACCCAACCAACTATGAAAATGACACCCCAGTCCCACATGGACACCCCAGTCCCACATGGACACCCATCCCACATAGACACCCATGTCCCACATGGCATCCCATGTCCCACATGGCATCCCATGTCCCACATGGCATCCCATGTCCCATATGGCATCCCATGTCCCACATGGCATCCCATGTCCCACATGGCATCCATGTCCCATGGCATCCCATGTCCCACATGGCATCCCATGTCCCACATGGCATCCCATGTCCCACATGGCATCCCATGTCCCACATGGCATCCCATGTCCCACATGGCATCCCATGTCCCACATGGCATCCCATGTCCCACATGGCATCCCATGTCCCACATGGCATCCCATTCCCACATGGCATTCTACCAATTGTCCCAAATGGCATCCCACTTTTCTGTCCAACATGACATCCCACCCTTTTTCCCACATGGTATTCCATGTCCCATATTATATCCAACCATATGTCCCACATGACATCCCACCTTATGTCCAGCATCAGTAGCTTGAAGCTTCCCCTACCCATGTCCTACATGGTATTCCACCATAAATCCCACATGGCATTGCACCATGTCCCACATTGGACCCCACCATATGTCCCACATGACATCCAGTTCCATGTCCCACATGACATTCCACCATGTCTCACATTGCAACCCACCCTATGTCCAACATCCGACATGACATCCCTATGTCCCACATGACATCACTCCTCGTGGTATACCACCTTATGTCCTGCATCAGTTGTTTCCCTCCCAATGTCTCACATGACATCCCTCCTTTTGTTCCCCATGGCATACCACCTTAAGCTTAAGTCCCACATCAGTGGTTTCTGACCTGTCCCACATGGCACCCCACCGTATGTCCCACGTTGGATACTACTATCTGTCCCACATGGTATCCCTCCCCATGACATACCACTTTTTGTGCCACATGACATCACATCCCATGTCCCAAATGGCCTACCCTATGTACCACATGGCTTCCACCCTATGTCCCATCCGATATTCCACACCACATGACATCCCATACAATTCCCCACATGGCATGCCATCGTATCTCACATGAATCATCAAATCCTATGTCCCACCTTATACCCCACATAGCATTCCATCCGATGTCCCACATGGCATCCCACCCTATGTCCATAGGCTCCATAAGCATCCTGGCAAAATTCATTGGGACCACAATGGAAGCAAGTCAATGTGACTTACGTGTGATTTCCCTGACATGTGCCTGAACAATGATTCAAGCAGTCTCTTCCTAGTTATCAGTCCCTGATTGAGTATGTAAGTCTGTCAGTTCATATAATAACTTATGCCAATGAACTGTTAAATAAGAAAATAAAGGCAGTCAAATAATTATGCCTGATTTAGCCCTTGGTGCATACCCCGTGGTATATATTCCATCCTATGTCCCGCATGGCTCCCACCTATATCCCACATGGCATCCCTCCCTATGTCTATATGCAGTCACATCCTGCCCCACCGACTTAGCATACTAAGTATAAAAGTCTTGTTAGTTCATATACTGTAGGAACTTTACACAATAATAAGGGCAGAGTTTAATATTCATGCCTGATACAGCCATTGATTCATAAATATTTTGAAGAATTTTAAACCTCAAGTGATATGAGAGACTTGAGGATCTCTGAAGAATATTGGAAAATTATAACATGTTACAATTACTATATCTTTCAAGGAAATATCAAATGTTTTGTAGACTTTTCAAGGAAACTAGTCTTAACCCTGTTTTAAGTGTCTCTGGAAAAACTAACATTTTGTAAAGACATTCCAACCTTCCATGAGGAAATTTCAAGAACCTTTTAACTTTTTCTGATGAATTCTGAAAAAAACTTTAACATTTTTTGTGGAATTCTCAAAAAATATTAACATTTCTGAGGAAATCTTAGAAAAAACTGTGGACAGCCGGCTGGACGAATTAGCCATTGCATAATGCTTTGCATGTTCACCAAAAAAAGGAGAATGGCTAGTTAATAACTGATTTTTGATGGGAGCTATTGTTTTCATTGATTTCAATTTTAGAAGCCATTGAATGCTTACATAATAAGTACATATACTGCATGGCAGGAATTCCTACATTATTTGCATTAATGGACGATGGACATCAAGTAGTTTTTACATATCGTATATTCCCTAATAAATGCCCCCCTAGCGTTACATTTTTAACTAAAACCGTAAATACCGTCATGGTTCACATGCCCATGCAAATTGACACCCATATTATATGACCCAGTTAATTATAAAAATGGCATCTCACACTAAGTCCCACATGGCATCCCATGTACCCCATGGCATCTCACCCCATGGCATCCATGTACCCCATGGCATCTCACCCCATCCCATCTCACCCCATGGCATCTCACCCCATGGCATCTCACCCCATGGCATCTCACCCCATGGCATCTCACCCCATGGCATCTCACCCCATGGCATCTCACCCCATGGCATCTCACCCCATGGCATCTCACCCCATGACATCTCACCCCATGGCATCTCACCCCACGGCATCTCACCCCATGGCATCTCACCCCATGGCATCTCACCCCACGGCATCTCACCCCATGGCATCTCACCCCATGGCATCTCACCCCACGGCATCTCACCCCATGGCATCTCACCCCATGGCATCTCACCCCATGGCATCTCACCCCATGGCATCTCACCCCATGGCATCTCACCCCATGGCATCTCACCCCATGGCATCTCACCCCATGGCATCTCACCCCATGGCATCTCACCCCATGGCATCTCACCCCATGGCATCTCACCCCATGGCATCTCACCCCATGGCATCTCACCCCATGGCATCTCACCCCATGGCATCTCACCCCATGGCATCTCACCCCATGGCATCTCACCCCATGGCATCCACCCCATGGCATCTCACCCCATGGCATCCACCCCATGGCATCTCACCCCATGGCATCCCACCCCATGGCATCTCACCCCATGGCATCCACCCCATGGCATCCACCCCATGGCATCCCACCCCATGGCATCCACCCCATGGCATCCCACCCCACGGCATCTCACCCCATGGCATCCACCCCATGGCATCCACCCCATGGCATCCCACCCCATGGCATCCCACCCCATGGCATCCACCCCATGGCATCCACCCATGGCATCCCATCCCATGGCATCCCACCCCATGGCATCCATCCCATGGCATCCCATCCCATGGCATCCCATCCCATGGCATCCCATCCCATGGCATCCATCCCATGGCATCCCATCCCATGGCATCCCATCCCATGGCATCCATCCCATGGCATCCATCCCATGGCATCCCATCCCATGGCATCCCATCCCATGGCATCCATCCCATGGCATCCATCCCATGGCATCCCATCCCATGGCATCCCATCCCATGGCATCCATCCCATGGCATCCATCCCATGGCATCCCATCCCATGGCATCCCATCCCATGGCATCCCATCCCATGGCATCCCATCCCATGGCATCCCATGGCATCCCATCATCCCATGGCATCCATCCCATGGCATCCCATGCATCCCATCCATGGCATCCCATCCCATGGCATCCCATCCCATGGCATCCCATCCCATGGCATCCCATCCCATGGCATCCCATCCCATGGCATCCATCCCATGGCATGGCATCCCATCCCATGGCATCCCATCCCATGGCATCCCATCCCATGGCATCCCATCCCATGGCATCCCATCCCATGGCATCCCATCCCATGGCATCCCATCCCATGGCATCCCATCCCATGGCATCCCATCCCATGGCATCCCATCCCATGTCCTACATGGCATTCCACCATATCTTTCACATGGCATCCCACCATATCTTTCACATGGCATCCCACCCCATGTCCCACATGACATCCCACGTCCCACGTGGCATTCCATCATTTGTCCCACAGGGCATCCCATCCTATGACCCACATGGCATTCCACCCTATGTCCCACATCCCATGTACCAAATGACATCCCACCTCATGACATCCCATGCCTTGTCCCTCATGACATCCCATGCCTTGTCCCACATGGCAAACCACCATACAGTGTCTCACATGGCATTCCACCATATGTCCCACATGGCATTCCACCATATGTCCCACATGGCATCCCACGCTTATGACCCACATGTATCCCATCCTACATGTATGTCCCACATTAATCCAACCATATGTACCACATTACATCCCTCCCTATGTCCCACATAGCATCCCTCTCTGTGTCCCGCATCAGTGGCTTCCCAACTGATTTTTCACATAGCATCCCACCATATGTTTCACATGGTATCCCTCCTAATGTCCCAATGACATCCTACTTTATGTCCCACATGGCATCACATCCCATGTCCCACATCCTCATGGCCTCCTACCCTATGTCCCACATAGCCTCCTACCCTATGTCACACATGGCATCCTACCTTATGTCACACATGGCATCCTACCTTATGTCACACATGGCTTCCCAACCTATGTCACACTGTTACTCGTGGCATCCCACCAAGTCCCACATGGCATTCTACCCTGTTCCACAAGGCATCTTACCCCATGTCCCACATGGCATCCCACCTCATGTCCCACATGGCATCCCACCCCATGTCCCACATGACATCCCATAGGTTCCATAAGGAGTCTCATCCTAGCTATCAGTCCCTGATTAAGCATTCTATGTATGAAAGTGTCAGTTCATATAATAACTTATATGCAAATGAATTGTTGAAATGGGGCGGGACGCCATGTCCCACATGACATCCCATGTCCCACATGACATTCCATCCCATGGCAATCTACCCTATGTCCTGCATGGCATTCCACCACATATTCTATGTGGCATTCCACTACATATCCTACGTGGCATTCCACCACATATCCTACGTGGCATTCCACCCTGTTCCACATAGCATCCCACCCCATGTCCCACATGGCATCCCACCCTATGTCTGTCATAACATCCCATAAGCTCCATAAGAAGTCTCATCCTAGCTACCACAGTCCCTGATTAAGCATACTATGTATTAAAGTGTCAGTTCATATAATAACTTATATGCAAATGAACTGTTGAATAAGAAAAATAGGCGGAGTCAAATGATTATACCTGATATAGCCCTTGGTGTATACAACATGGTAAATATTATATCATATGGCCCCCATCCATGTCCCACATGGCATCCCTCCCTATGTTTATATGCAATCACATCCTGTCACACTCCCTGACTAAGCATACTAAATAAAAAAGGACGGCCGGCAGGACGGCCGGCCGGCAGGACGGACGTAATCGCCATTACATAGGTTCGCATAAATGCTTCGCATGCGAACCAAAATTAGGCTAGCAGGGGCAGATGATTTCAAATTACTTGAGCTTTGAAAGATACACTTACATTTGGTTTGTTAATTTTCACAACATTTTTCGAAACAACTCATTATCCCAGCTTATCCCAGCTTTTTTAAGACAAAAAAAGCTTAAGGTTACGACCTCACTCAGTAATGCAGAAAAACCAGTAAAAACTAGAACTCATTTATAACTGAAACACTTTTTTGAGTTCTACCATTATAACAGCAAAGAAAGGAGAGGCCCTGACTTGACAATGTCAATGAAAGAATGTCAATTACATAACCCCTTTTCCAACCTGTACCCTCTGCCAACCCCTACACATTATCAAAACTAACATCCTAGATTGTAATCTAACTTCCAACTTAAAAAAATATGTCAGTGGCAGTCAAGCAGCATAAAAAATGTGCAACAACATTAAAGCAAAATTATGCAAATCTCTTCACCGCTAATAATGCACATTTCAGCCTGTCCCACATTCTATCACAACCAGTCTCAAATGTCATCCGAAGCATATCACATGCAATCACACTTGAAAACCAGAAACTGTGTCATTCCACCACATGTATGACCCACATGCAATCACAACTGCAATCCAGATGACACCCACACCCTATGCCATTCCACCAGAAAACTTTAACCAACAAACAAAGAAAATTTTGACCAACAAACACAGAAAATTTTAACCGGACACTGACGCCAAGAGTAGTAGAATAAATAGCTCTAGTATTTTTTCATAGTCGAGCTAAAAAGAGGGCAATCAGACCTCACCTCTGCCAAAATTTTGGATAAGTAGCCCCGACACAAGTATGACTTAGTAGAAAAATGCACAAACATAGTTGTAGAATTTTTCTGCACCATGCCAAAAACGTCATTCTGGATACTGCTTTTCTAAATATTTTGTACGTGTCTTGGCAAAATGGCCAACTTGTTGAATTTACATCTGGTTAGATAAAAGATGCTATATATATCCTTTCAGCAAACTTCCGATACAGAGATATCAACAGGAGCAAAAAATATACAAGTCATCTTTTCATGCAAACCTTTGAAACACCTACCTTCTAATGTTATGTTTATATCATCAAGCGCCTTTTCCTGAAATTGGGCAAAGTTTCCATTTTCAATCAAAAGTAGGATTTTTGACACCTTGGCCAGCTGCAGTGTACTCTCTGGTAGGCGGTAAAAGTCCCTGTGCATTCGGACATTATGGCCCAAGTAAGATGCAAGCAAATCAATCTCATTCTCTTTCAGAGCCAATACCTGCGCCATTGTAGCAACATGCTTTCGAAGCTTTGTTGATTTGAGTGTCTCAGGATATCTTACACCAGAATTCTTGATGAATTTTGCAAAACATTCACTTGCACTAGTTGGGAATACAGAATCATAGTATGCTCTTGCAAACACATATGGGTTACTCTCCGCAATCCCTGCAGCTTCCCTTGTAGATATGAGTAACTCAATACTTTCTGTTATGAACTTCGTAAGTAGTACAGGAACACATCTCCCTCTTTTGCCACGAAGCTCAATTCGCTCAAAATAATGTGCTAATGTCTTCTCAACAGGCGACAAACTATTATACACCTCAGGTTGCAGGTCAGTAGAGTCTGCTTGAAAATCTACAATCTTCAATCGTTCCGTTTCGCCAGTCCTCCGTCTATTAAATAAAATCACCTGCACAAGAATTCCTTGACAAAGTTCCAGCCAATCTGTTGTTAATGTTGGATCCTTTTTCAAAATTACACTCTTTTCTTTTATGACACCCATAACATGCTTTGTCAGTATCTGAATATCTTTAGCAATTGGGAGAAGCTGTGGCTTGTTGATTTTTCTTTTATCCAAGGTCACCTGAGCAGAAAACGAAACATCAGTGGACCAGTCTGCTGTGCACAAATTTTTAAATGACCTTACATTTTCCTCCAAAGACACATCACGGCTTTTGATTGAATAGGATAGTACATTTGCTGCAACCTTTGCAACCTCATACCCAATATTTCGGGCAAAAGAACTTGGTGTTGCATATGATCCATCAACTTCTGAATATCCACTTTCAAGTCAAGCTCCTGATACCAATGTGTCAAACTTTGTAACATCTATGCAATCTTCCATTGACAGTATACTTGAGTCCAGAGATTTAGCCCTTATCAGCAGTCTGGCTAAATTCCTCATATTCTGAGAAATCTGAGAAACCTGGAGAGGTTCAGGATGGGTGTGCAACAATTTTGATCCATACTGCAGAATCCTTTCATCATTCTGCACCACATGTGCTATATCGTCTGTAAGCATCCTTTTAAGAACTTTTTCTTTAACCCTTTGAGGCCCAGATTATTATTTAGAAATATTGGTTGTTGCTACCATACTAAACAAAATGAGTTATAATTTTATAAGTAAGCTTTAGAAGTGAACATAACCATATATTTTTGTGAAGCAGGTATATCAATGAATATTTTGAAAATATTTAAATTTTGCATGCGGTATGAATGTGATTGCCATGGCAACCGGAATATAAGCCAATAAAATCTGTGCAAATCAAAATTTGTGTTTCAACATCTGTATTTTTTTATAGCCTTGATTGATGGTCTTAAAAGTATTTGGAGCAGATTGTACAACTTCTTCTGAATCAATACATATATAACACCCCCTTATTGGTATGCAAATGAGTTCATACAAAGGTATCAAAAGCAAAATTATTCCGAAAATTGTGGTAAAATTTGTGAAGCTATCACATCATGACATATTCATAGTCAACGTACCCAATAACGAATGGCTCAAGCAAAAAATAATGTTCCTTCAGTTAGCAGTTATCAGTCAAATGTACATTATCATGTTTGCACTTTGCAAAGTGCCAAGACAGTGCTTTGCCTTCAGTGACTATCATTTAGTATACTAATTAGGTACAAGGGCGCCCTCTATTTTAGTCCTATTGTACAACATGCAAACATCTGATGCTCTTGGCCAGTTACTTTTCATGAATGCAAATATCAATCTACACATATTGCCTGGGATCCCTATGATACATGGCAAAGCACTGTCTTGGCACTTTGCAAAGCGGCACATCTCCACACTGATGACACCCAAAGTTGGTTTCATGCCTGACTCCTTGAGCTAAGCAAACACGACAACATTTCGGAACCATTAAGTTTGCTATCAGATTTTCTTGCAAGTGGAGATTATTTTGCAGAACTGGCAATAACACTGGTCTTCCACTTCTTCTTCTTGATGTAAAATTACCGACCAAATATGCCACCAGTTCTGCAGGGAATTCCTTCTGCTTGCATTTATGATGGGGATAATACCAATTTCGGACGCTTTCCTCCAAGCCGAACTCGTCAGTTTCCCCAGTTAGATTTCTAATTAAAGCAGCCGGTAACCTACCAGCATCAATTTCTTTCTTAGCGTAATCTACTTGTGCCTGTGCCATCTCTAATATTACCACTTAATTATCTGATATACTAATGACTAGTTCACTACAACGTTCTTTCCTTTTATAATACTTTTACCTTATTTTTTCACGCCCTCTTTTTCACCAGTAACCAATCAAATTTCCAAGTTATCATACCAATCCAATACTGCAAGATCATTGACTATTCGGTTAGATGAAAAACAGGTGACAAACTCACTCAAAGAGAGATCCTTAACCCTATGATACAAATAGCATAGACGCCACAACCCACATGTCCACGTCTTTGCATCTTGCAATACCCTTTGATTCCAAATGTAATGTGATTGTTTTAAAAAGTTTTTAATGGAAGGTATCGGTTTCATACCAAAAAAATCAAAGTATTCCTTCGACTCATTTTTGTTGAAAATAGCAACCCAGTGTTTCCCTGGTAACCAGCTTGGATCAGTATTTACAATCATCAACCCATTTTTGTTTGTTTCATATAAAATTTCATCGGCCGCATGTACACCTTCATGAATTGTGCATGCTAAGTTCCTAAGACTTGGTTTAAGTCTGATAAATTCTCTCAGTTGATTAGTATTTATTGCATTTGTTATGCTGAAGAATCAAAGGTAGGTACCCACCCTGCTGAGCCCAATTTCCATCACGTGATCAAATTGCGCAAAAACTACTAATTTTACTGATCACTCAATGGATCTCTGAAAATAGATTCTATGTTAAATGTTCCTGTTTTATTAAAATTAAAATGACAGCCGTGATCTTGGTCTTGCTTCAAATCAAATTCGTAAATTGTATTTCCCCTGAAAGACCACTCTGCTAGACTGAGACCTGGACCGCCGGTGTTCCTCCACCCACAACCTAGAGCCTCAAATAATCCATGATATGCTTTTAAGTATAGTTTATTGGTGAAATCCACCTCCACCTCTAGTGGAAAGGGAGGGTAGTTGATACCCCCAACCTGCGCCTGAATATTCTTTAAACCAAAGGTATCAAAATTAAATGGGTCTTCTTTTGGACTACCTGTGAAAGCAATAGCTTTTACAAAACCCACAAAAATACGTTTCGGAATCAACCCCCCTGGCCAACTGAAAAAGCTTGAGTACTGTGTGCTTCCGTCTGCCAGTGATTGGAACTGAACTATGTTGCGAAAAAATCTATATTTCAAGGGAGTCTGGAACATCTTAGCCTCCGTGTTCAAAATCTATTCTGGGCTCATAACTTTCCTAGTAGTGTACAGTAAAGCTTTTTTTATAGCGATACCAAATTCTTTTTCAGAAGTGGTTTCATTACCTATAATAGTAGTGAATTTATTTGTAGCTCGAGACAATGTAATTCGCACACTTGAGCAAAAGTGATTGTAGTTGAAATGCGTCAGCCTGAATTTTACCCAAAAGTTGAAATGTAACAGATGTTGTACCAGATCTATCTCGCATCAATACACTGCGTTGTTTGTATCCTGTTTTCCAACTACCCGATGCGTAATATTTAGCATATTCACCTGCACTGAGATCTGGTAAATCATTATACCACCCTTGTTGGCTCATCCATGTCTGTTTTGCTTCCTTACCAAAGCTGAGTAGATTCTGCAGATATGCTTTATAAGAATAATTGGCTGTTTAATCACTTACTGTTTTGCCCCCAATATCAATATTTACAGATTTAAACAGACTTCCTAAAATATTGTTAGCTGTAGAGAACTTGTCGGTTGATACCAAAGCAGACCCATCAGTAAGATTAACAAGTTTACAATTTAAAATCAGATAAGTCTCATTAAGATCCAACCATTCAGTCTGGTGCCCTTCGATTTTAAATTCTAGATCTCCGAAATCTGTTACAGTAGTAATTGGTTCGATCTTTACTTCTTTTGTGTCCAAAATTTCCGATTGGGTGGGTGGAAGTTCGAAAACGTCAGCTTCAGACTTTCCACAAAGTGTAGAATCAGGATGGAGAGACATTTTCCGTGTGGCGTGTAGAACTGTCAGCAAGAATGCGTTTCAACGAATTGAGTGAACTAAATAGTCTCCTGACTACTTTAAACTATTTCAGTCAGTTGCTTTTTTATATAACCTTTCATTTTAAATGAATCAAATCTATTTATTATAGATTTAGAAGTTGAGTTATATTCTTTTTTTCTTTTTGTATGCAAATTAAATCGCACAATATTTGAGGTGTTTTTTTAGATCCTGTAATAAATGTCAAATATTTATCACTTAAAATACTAAATATCTCATTCATTTCCGTATTTAATTTAATTGACGTTTCGATCGTGTTTTCTTACTGAAGTTAAATTAGATACCATATGCAATTAAAACAGGGGTTTTCCATAACCACACATTAATGTCTGTTAGGCTTCAGCTGACAGGTTACCTTTCATTCTTCGTTTTAAGGGTTTAGATTTTTTCTTTGCCTTCTGTTTCACCTTTCTTTTTGTTTTATGTTTTATATTCTTCTTTCTTCCACGTCTACGTTTCTTGGATATAGCAATTTTAGGCGTTTTCATTTACCTTCACCACCAGTTGTCACACATTTTCTTTTTGTGACTTTTTGACTCCCTGAACCTTCTTGCTGACTTTTTACTCTCCTCAAAGCATCCTCAAGACTCATTAGAACTTTTCTCTTAGCTTTCTCCGTCTCTCTTCCTGTAGTTTCCTTTATGGCATTCTGTAATGTTTTTCCAGCAGCATTATTGCCTACTGTACTAGCTGCAGCTTCAGCACCAGATATTAATGCTCTCTTTGCCAATGAAGGTGCCGCAGCTCTTTGCCAATGAAGGTGCCTTTCCTGCCGCTATAACGGCTCTTATACCGGGAACAACTGCTTTACTTAAAGCTCCAAACAGTCCCAAAAATCCACTGGCACCGTTTTGTTTTGCACGCCCTACACGTGCGCTAAATACTGGACCTATAGCTCCACCCTCCATTACCTTTACATGAAATGATTACTTAAGTTCTATCAGTTTGTTTTTATTCAAATTTTATTTCACGGAAAGTCAAAGTTAACACAGCTTCTTCATCATTTGCAAACTTTACAACAGTTCCCCATTGATCTCTTACAGAAATTTCTATTTTATTCAAATCTGTCTTAGAAACTCTATAATATGTTATAACATTAGGGTGATACATAATTGATGTATACTCTGCTCTTTCCTCCACGTCTGCATGCATCAACATTTTGGTTAAAGTACCACCTACATAGGATGGATATATAAAATCACAATAAACATAAAGATGAGACAGTTCGTAACTACCAGGATTATAATCTGACAAAATACCTGCATGAGTTATCATTATAGCTTGTGATGAAAATCCCAAAGCCTCACATAGTCTCCCTCTTATTACCATTCGTTCACCATTAGAACCGGAAAGAGTGTATCTCCAAAGTGAATTTTCAAGGGACACCAGTAGTTTATCCTGGTCTTCCTCATCTAAGAACCGTTTTTGTAGCCTATCAGAAGAGGAAAGTTTTTTCATAGACTTCACTTTTAAATAATTGATTTTGCCCCCAACAATCCATTCAATACTTGAATTTTTAGTATCAATTACTGTCCAATTGATAGGAAAATACGCAGCTTGCACTCCAGCCTCCCAATGTTTACTCTCATCAAGTCTCATATTCGATATTACTTTAAATGTAGAGGCGTTATTTCCTGATGCCGTCGGCTTGTTGCTTGGTATAATCCAGCTTCTCTTAGCCATTTCTTATTCTTTTAAAAGCAAGTGTAATGACCACTGTTCCCTCAAAAACAATATAATGATCTTTTATGTCTCTGACAGAAATATAAATAGAATCTATATGTAAACTGGGTGGGGGGTCCTGGTCTAGACTATTCTCGAAAGCTCTAAGATGTGGAGATCTTAGAGCTTAGATCTTAGAGCTTATGTGAATGAGGAGTCACTACACCAGTGGCATTTATACTTTCAATGTTTTAATATATCAAATAACGAATTGCTATGTGAAACATGAAATGTAGATAAAATAGCTCAAGGGAACGAAAATCAAATACTAACTCATAAAATGATATTTACAAATTAGGCATGCATTTTTAATCTAATTTATTTACTAATCTCTAAGTCTTATTGGCCAATAAGAAATAATATTAACTTACATTCAGTCATTGATCACACACTCATCATACACACATCTTTCCCCTTTCGTCCCTGAGATTGGTCTGATTTTAAATTGATTCTAACCCAAACAACATCGTTACCATTTTAAACCAATTTATTTGGCCCGCGCCCCCTGATTCTTATTCTATTTGGTCCGCGCCCCAATTCTCTACGCCCGATATACTAATTTTGTTACGCATTGTTGACAATTGTGACGTCATTTGTAAATAGGAATTTATGAATGAAATGACGTCACTAAAATACCCTTTGACCTCGATCGCACGTACTGTACCTAACAACAACAATTTATCGAGAACAGACAGACTTAAGTTCTATAACGAAGGACTAATTTATAGAAATATCCTAATAAAAGTATAAATCAAATGCGACAGTTCACAGGGAGGTGACCAATTATTGG